>SJYT01043931.1:0-36114 GCA_006410635.1 Cephalophus harveyi | reverse complement strand
CTCCAAGGTTTACTTTTATTTCTACATGGAATGCTATAATTTTTCAAATTTTTCCTAAAATGAAATATTGTAATAAGAATGTAAACTTTGGAGTCAGACTTCTAGTTTTGCTTCTGATTAACAATATACCCTGATATATAAAATGGGATACTACTCAGTCATACAAAATGAGATAATGCCATTTGCAGCAACATGAATGCACCTAGAGATTATCACACTAAGTGAAGTTAAGTCAGAAAGGGAAAGACAAATACCATGTGATATCACTTAAATGTAGCATCTAAAATATGGCACAAGTGAACTTATCTACTAAACAGAAACAGACTCACAGGCATTGAGAAGAGACTGGTATTTCCATGGGGAGGGATGGACTGGGAGTTTGGGATTAGTAGAATCTACATAGAATGGATAAACAATAAGTTCCTACTATATGGCACAGTAAATGATATTCATTATCCTATAATAAACCATATTGGAAGAGAATATTAAAAAGTATATATATATATATATACACACACACACATATATATATGTATATGTATTCATAAACTGGGCTACATTGCTGTACATCAGAAAATAACAGAACATTGTAAATCAACAATACTGCAATAAAATAATTTTTTTTTAAAGAAAACCAGTATATCCTGGGACAAATTGCTTAAGCTTGCTATATGGCTTAGTTTCTTTATCTGTAGAAATGGAAATAATAATAATTGTAGCTACTTCATGTAGCTGCTGTGAAGATTAAGAGATTAAATTCATGTAGATGAGTGAATCCATGCTTTAAACTATATTCAGCACATGGTAAGCAGTTTCAACCAAGGTAGGCTGCTGTTTTTATCATTTCTTTTTCTTTAGTACATGTCATTCACATGTTTAGAACAATGTGAGTCATTCAGGCTAATTTTTAAAATGCTTGAATTAGTCAAAAATACATGTTACACATTTTTTAATAAATCCTTTATATTATTTTCAAAAAGATACAGGCATTTAAACTAAAGTAACTAAAAAGTTTTAACAGAGGAAGTTTCATAGGGGACTTTCTCCAGAAAATAGATGTTAACAGTTTGCTTATAAATGAATTAAGTCCTTTGAAAAGTATCTTCCATTAAACAGTATAAGTATTTCATTACATCATACTATTTGCTTGACTAACCATCATTTTCCCTTCAAAAAGCAATTTCATAGATTAAGAAAGCAATGAAAATCATCAAGATAACTGATGCATATCTTACTCTTACCAGGAAACCCAAACTACTCAGCACTTAAGGTCACATGGATTCCTTGAAGAAAGCTTATACTCTCATTTCAGTCCAGTTCATCTTTAGAAAGTGACTCCTTAGATTGGGTTAAATTCTTTCTCCTTAAAATGATCATTCTATGGCACTGCTCCCTGGAGTCACACTAAAGGAGTCTCATTCCTTTTCTTGTTTTATAGCAGTTTGAGAATTCGCAGACAGCTGTGCTATCCTTCCCTGAAATGTTTTCCTTGAAAGAACATCCTCAGTTCTTTGGACTATTTTTCACTGGTATGACTTTAGGTGCATCATCTGCTTTGGTTGTTTCCTTCTAGACTTCCTCCACTTGACATTTTTCCTCCTACTATATTGGGATTACCAGGACTAAACGAGATACTCTAAGTGTAACCTGATCAGAGCAGAGTAATAAGTAAGGTACTGCCTTGCTTTTTCTAGACGCAAGATGTGCTCTAGTCACTGACTCTCCTGACTTACACCAAGTTTAGCATATTCCACCTCTTCCTTTCTTTCTTTTATTCTTTGAAGGGAAGGAGGAAGCTGTATTAGTCAGGGGAGAGAGAGAGACTGATTTACAAAAAGAATTCATTTGATTATGGAGCCTGAGAAAAACAGACCCAAGAACACTGATGGCATAGTTCTAGTGGAATTTCTAAGGCCTCAGAAACAGGAGAGGCACTGGTCTAAGTTCCATTCTAAATCCAGTAGAAGACTGATGTCCCAGCTCAAAGATAGCCAAGCAGAGGGAGTAAATACTTTGTTACTCAGCTTTTTATTCTGTTCACACCTTTAATGAACTGGATTAGTGAAGTGAAAGTCGCTCAGTTGTGCTGACTCTTTGCGACCCCATGGACTGCAGCACGCCAGGCCCGCCTGTCCAACACCAACTCTTGAAGCTTACTCAAACTCATGTCCATCGAGTTGGTGATGCTATCCAACCATCTCATCCTCTGTCATCCCCTTCTCCTCCTGCCTTCAATCTTTCCCAGCATCACGGTCTTTTCAAATGAGTCAGTTCTTCGCCTCAGGCGGCCAAAGAATTGGAGTTTCAGCTTCAGCATCAGTCCTTCCAAGGAATATTCAGGCCTTATTTCCTTGAGGATGGACTGGTTGGATCTCCCTGCAGTCTAAGGGACTCTCAAGAGTCTTCTCCAACACCACAGTTCAAAAGCATCAATTCTTCGGTGCTCAGCCTTCTTCACAGTCCAACTCATATCCATACATGACTAATGGGAAAAAAAAAAAAAAACCATAGCTTTGATTAGACAGACCTTTGTTGGCAAAGTAATGTCTCTGCTTTTTAATATGCTGTCTAGATTGGTCATAGCTTTTTTTTTTCCAAGGAGAAAGCATCTTTTAATTTCGTGGCTACAGTCACCATCTGCAGTGATTTTGCAACCATCTGCAACCCCATGGACCCACAGAATTCTCTAGGCCAGAATACTGGAGTGGGTAACCTTTCTCTTCTCCAGGGGATCTTCCCAACCCAGGGATCAAACCAGGTCTCCCACACTGCAGACAGATTCTTTACCTGCTGAGCTCAAGGGAAGCCCAAGAATACCGGAGTGAGTTGCCTATCCCTTCTCCAGTGGATCTTCCCGACCCAGGAATCAAACCAGTGTCTCCTGCATTGCAGGCAGATTCTTTACCAATTGGGGAAAGAAATCTGCTTTATTCAGTCTATTGATTCAAATGTTAATTTCAACCAGAATCTCCGTCAGAGACATACCTGTAAATAATATTTCACTAGATACGTGGTCATCCCACTGCTCAGTCAAGTTGACACATAAAATGAACCATCACAGAGTGCTGTGTACCATGTCAGTCTTTTCTTTTCCATCTTCTACCATCAACATTTCTCCCTGAACTTTACATCGATCCCTATTACATTTCTTTCAGTATTTTCCCCATAGTTTCAGATTTGTGAAATCTAAGATACTGATTCCCTTATCATCTTATGGGACTTATTAGGTGACTCAATGGTTAAAAAAAAAACTTTGCCTGCCAATGCAGGAGATTTATGAGACTTGAGTTCAATCCCTGGGTAGGGAAGATCCCCTGGAAGAGGAAACGGCAACTCATTCCAGAATTCTTGCCTGGAAAATCCATGGACAGAGGAGCCTGGTGTGCTACAGTCCATGGGGTCGCAAAGAGTCAGACATGACAGAGCATGCATGATATCATCATATTGGATATCAGCCCCAAAATGCCATGTATATTGTTTAACAAATCTTCTAATACAAAATGTTAAACTGGAAAATACCAAGAACACCATCATATAGAGTGCCAGGTTTCCATTCATGCATTAAGCAGTTGTTCTGAGAGTAGTCATTGGTTAACTATTATCTAGTTTAACTGTCACATCAGCTACCATTATCTTCCAAAGAACAGAAAAGTTTGGAATATTTCATTATGCCTATAACTTTCCTTCCAAGGAGTAAGTGTCTTTTAATTTCATGGCTGCAATCACCATCTGCAGTGATTTTGGAGCCCCCCAAAATAAAGTCTGACACTGTTTCCACTGTTTCCCCACCTATTTGCCATGAAGTGATGGGACCGGATGCCATGATCTTCGTTTTCTGAATGTTGAGCTTTAAGCCAACTTTTTCACTCTCCTCTTTCACTTTCATCAAGAGGCTTTTTAGTTCCTCTTCACTTTCTGCCTTAAGGGTGGTGTCATCTGCATATCTGAGGTTATTGATATTTCTCCCGGCAATCTTGATTCCAGCCTGTGCTTCTTCCAGCCCAGTGTTTTTCATGATGTACTCTGCATAGAAGTTAAATAAGCAGGGTGACAATATACAGCCTTGATGTACTTCTTTTCCTATCTGATCCCATCACTTCTTGGGAAATAGATGGGGAAACAATGGAAACAGTGTCAGACTTTATTTTGGGGGGCTCCAAAGTCACTGCAGATGGTGACTGCAGCCATGAAATTAAAAGATGCTTACTCCTTGGAAGGAAAGTTATGACCAACCTAGATAGCATATTAAAAAGCAAAGACATTACTTTGCCAACAAAGGTCCGTCTAGTCACGGCTATGGTTTTTCCAGTAGTCATGTATGGATGTGAGAGTTGGACTGTGAAGAAAGCTGAGTGCCGAAGAATTGATGCTTTTGAACTGTGGTGTTGGAGAAGACTCTTGAGAGTCCCTTGGACTGCAAGGAGATCCAACCAGTCTATTCTGAAGGAGATCAGTCCTGGGTGTTCTTTGGAAGGAATGATGCTAAAGCTGAAACTCCAATACTTTGGCCACCTCATGCGAAGAGTTGACTCATTGGAAAAGACTCTGATGCTGGAAGGGATTGGGGGCAGGAGGAGAAGGGGATGACCGAGGATGAGATAGCTGGATGGCATCACTGACTCAATGGACATGAGTTTGGGAGAACTCCGGGAGTTGGTGATGGACAGGGAGGCCTGGCATGCTGCAATTCATGGGGTCACAAAGAGTCGGACATGCCTGAACGACTGAGCTGAACTGAACAGGTCAGAAAAACTGAAATCCAGACATATTATGTCTATAGCATTGCCCTTGTAAACTTGGTTTGAAAAAAGAAGTTAGTCCAGCCTGATTAGGTCTCAATGGACCCATTCTGGCCCCTAAGTTTTACAATCTATCTCATTCATGAACTATCAGGGACTTTTGCCTGGAACATACTTTTAAGTCTGTAATTAGTAACATTTGCCTTCTTTTCCATAAATACATGATACTTTCTATTCAAGTCATAAGTGGATTAACTAGTATATAGTTTGACTTTACACAATTAAATCATGTAGTATATTATAACCTTGATTAAATGGACATACGATGAAAGGACATACTGCTTCATGTCTTTGTGTTAACTAACATCTCTGTTCCTAGCTTCAGACTTGAGACTTCTTGAGGGCAAGAGGTAAAGATGTCTTACTTACCTGAAGACAAATAACAAAACTAATTAACTCTGATTCCCTTCTTGTCCAAGGTCTATAGCTAAAGAGTCTTTGTCTCAAGTGGGCTTCAAAGCACTTGTCTAGATGTGTTTAAGTTTGCTCCTTCTGCTCTGTGATTTGATCATGATAGACTTAAACATCACTAATAATCCTGGGTGTAAATCTAATTTTTCTGGCTAGTAAGATTTGAAAGATTTACTGCATCAGTAAATTAGAAAACTGAGTTTCACAAACACATAAAATTTCTTCCATCAGGAAGATTCTGAAATTATTAGAAACCAGAAATGAAGTGCCGGAAGGGGCTTTAAAACATGGTTATCAATGCAGACTTATGGGCAGAATCAACTTGCCCTTGGGGACCCTCTAGCCAACTCTTTTGCCTGCAACTCTCTTCCTGAACTCAAGACTTCCCACCTTTCCTGCTCTGGCTGAGTTAGAAGTTCTCAGCACCCTGTGCCATTTGCTTCATTTCCTGGTTGGTTGGTTCTCTGGTTGGTGACATGTGTGTTCCTAAATTGGATTCTCATGAAGTTAGCTTTTCTCCTCCTATCTTTGGGCTTCCCTCATAGCTCAGTCGGAGAAGGCAATGGCACCCCACTCCAGTACTCTTGCCTGGAAAATCCCATGGACGGAGGAGCCTGGTAGGCTGCAGTCCATGGGGTCGCTAAGAGTCGGCCACGACTGAGCGACTTCACTTTCACTTTTCACTTTCATGCATTGGAGAAGGAAATGGCACCCCACTCCAGTGTTCTTGCCTGGAGAATCCCAGGGACGGGGGAGCCTGGTGGGCTGCCGTCTCTGTGGTCGCACAGAGTTGGACACGACTGAAGTGACTTAGCAGCAGTAGCATAGCTCAGTTGGTAAAGAATCCGCCTGCCATGCAGGAGACCCTGATTTGGTTCCTGGGTCATGAAGATCCCCTGGGGAAGGGATAGGCTACCCACTCCAATATTCTTGGGCTTCCTTTGTGGCTCCACTGGTAAAGAATCTGCCTGCAATGCAGGAGACCTGGGTTTGATCCCTGGTTGGGAAGGCTACCCACTCCAGTATTCTGGCCTGGAGAATTCCATGGACTGTACAGTCATGGAATTCTGGAGTCACAAAGAGTTGGACATGACTGAGCGATTTTCACTCACTCACTTTCTACCATAAAGGAAAGTATGTCCTCTCCAGACTCAGAACTCTCAAGGATGCTCTTTCTCAGCAAATGAATGTCACCAATGACTGTCCTACAGTCCCCTGCTGAAATCTCTCATACTGATCAATCCATCCCACTTTGTAAGTCCTCATTCAACAACTGAGTTGATAAAAATCAAGTTAGTTTAAATAAAAATGAGAATTTCAATAAAACTCAGCCTCAGTCTGATCACAGTCCATTGAATCCATCTAGATGTGATACACTGGGACTGGGTGATGATTTAGAATAACCGTGTTGACTAAATGTCAAGACTCTAGAATGAATCGTACTTCTACTCTCTGTGTCCTTGGCAAGCCATTTCTTTTCTCCCAGCCTCAGCTTTATAATCTGTATAAAAAGATAGTTTGACTAGACTGTCCTCAAAGTTCTCTTTAGCTCAAGTTCTGTGGAAATACATATCTATTGTAAAGTTTCCCATTATTAACCTATAACATTTGTGTGTCAGAGCCTGACCCAGTTAATAGCAGTATATTCACAACTTTGGAGGCAAGGAAAGACTGTCAGGACTTAAAGAAATTGAACAAGCTTTTCTTTCTTCTCTCCCCACTTTTCCTGTCTGTTCTTCAAGTTTCCCAATTATGAAAGTATGATGGTGAAGGAGAAGCTCCTTTCCAGCCTAAGCAGCACTAGGGAGTATGGAAATGTCATGACAACGCCTGTCCTCAGTTGATCCAGCCCAAATTTGCACATCCAAGAGCTTCAGATAGCTATCCCAACTTCTGGGTGTTCATCCAAGCCAAACCTCGGAATCCTTGGACTCGATCCCTTTTTGTAAGCAGGAATAAATTGAGAATTGCATTTTCTTTCTGCTTCAAAATGCCTCAAAAACTTTGGGGGTAAAACTAACCCATACATGAAAAGAGCCATCCCCTCATGTATAATATACCCTTGTGCTGATATCCATACGTGTCCCAGTGACCACTGGAACTGCATTGTAGAACACTGAACTCTTCCAAAACATCAAGAGAAGGCCAGTTTACTAGAATGTGACGATGTCAGTGTAAAAGTAGCTAAAAGGATAAGGTCACCAGGAGAGGCTACTGACTTGTTTCAGCGATGGCTTTGGCTAGAGTGACCCACTGCATGCTTTTGCCCATGATCTGATCACAAAGAGTCATTTTTACTTACAGGCTATATTAAATAGATGAGACAGTTTTGGTAGAGTTAGGGAGAAGGGATTTCATTGCTTAAAATCTTTAAATGATAACAGCTTTTACAATTTTTTTCCATATAACATGCCATATTTATGAGACAGAGAAGGGGGTAGGGGTCAAAGAAAATGAAAACAAAGAAAGGATTCAGAAGAGTAGGAAGATCTGGCCTTGACAAGACTAAAAAGATTTAAAATTCTCCATTCTATGGTGTATTTAAAGCACTAATTCATTTTCCAAAAGTTTCTGTTCACTGTATTTCAGGATCTGATTTAATCCAAAGCCAAACAATATGTTGATTCTGTCTCTATTTACACATTCATTCATTCAGTAAATGTATTTATTGACTGTATTCTGTATAAGGCATTACATTAAACGTTTGGAGAGTCTAAAGATATACAAGGCATAGCTCTGTACTTAACAATCTCATTGTCCAGTGGGGAGACAAAATCATATGCGTATGACTATAATACATCACTCTGCATTCACTATTAAAGAATTCATTAAAGAAGAGGCATTCAAAAGTCACGTTAGGATGTAAAGGAATAAAATCCCAGGAAGAAGGAACAGCATGGAAACAGGTGGAGGCACAAAGTACAAAGCTATTTTAGGGGATGACTGGATCAGTGTAGCTGGATGTAGAGGGAATAGCAGGGAAAAACTTGGAAAGGTCTGAGTATGTTGGGGCAGGTTATGAAAGACTTAAATCTCACACTGACAAGTCTGTCCTTTATTTACTAGAAACAAGCAGTCAATGGTGGTTTGGAACAGGGAATGCTACGTTGCTTTCAGAACACTGATCTCAAAATTGGATGCAGGAGTGATGAAGTCAGTGAGGTTGGGGCCATGGTGATCAATTACAGGACTTTCAGTTGACTCAATGCAAGATAATAATGACCACGTAGGTAATGACTTTGTAGGTAATAATTAAGAACTACATGGATGGAAGAATTAGACACTATATATGCAGAAAGGGCTTCCCTGGTGGCTCACACAGTAAAGAATCTACCTGCAATGTGGGAGACCCAGGTTCAATCCCTGGATCAGGAAGATTCCATGGCAAAGGGAATGGCTACCCGCTCTAGTATTCTTGCCTGGAGAATTCCATGGAGAGAGAAGACTGATGGGCTACAGTCCACGGGGTCACAAAGAAATGGACACGACTTAGCAACTAAACCACCACCATGCAGAATGAGAGAATTCTGGAAAATTCTAGAATTCTTAACTGGGATGACAGAAACAATATGGCTCCCCTAGGGATGAACAGTATATGAGTGATAATATTAACTCAATTTTAGGCATTTGATGTATCAGTGAATCATTTTGCTGTACACCTGAAACTATCACAACACTGTTAATTGACTCTACTCTGATATAAAATAAAAAGTTAAAAAAAATTTTTTTAATGCTTAAGGAGTTAAAAAATATTTGTCACTGTGCCTATGAGAAATCTTACTTTTCAAACTTGGGTTTGAGCTAGAAACTGGTAAAGCCTAGTGACACCTTCTCATTGTTTGTTTATAAATATATGCCAAATTCCAAACAAGAAGGAAAACAGAAGCACTTCATGTTTTCTCTGTCTTATCATGAATTATCCAACACTCATTCACTTCTATTGCCTTGTCCACATTGTTGGAAATAATCAGAACAGAGCACAGAATAGGTCCACAAAGCATATTCAATCCTTGCTACCACAGGCTGTGGGTCACAGGTCCAGAACAACCAACAACTGGATTGAGATGTCATTAGCATCAAGCCCAGAAAAGGACTTTCTATTATCAGTGATCATGGGAATAAATGACTCCCCAAGGAAACAGTGTGTTCTCTTAATAGCTCACGCAGTATCCAGGTTAGTTTGATCAAGTGGAGCAGAGTGAGCAGCTAGCAGGAATAAAAATTACTGAAATGATAGCAAAGACAAAGCTTCTATGGAAAGGAAAATTTGAGGCACAAAGAAAACCAAAGGTTAACTTTTTAAATAAAAATTAGGAGGGGGCTTACATCTTGAAATATGTCTGCTTCTGTTCTTATCCATTCCAATGCCCAGTTTTTCAAAAATGAGAAATGGGTGGAGAGGAAGGGATTTGGTCAAACCCTGTCTCTACTTTCCAACTTTGCCCTGTGGTAGTCTTTGGGACAGAGTTCTTCAACCATATTCTGCTGGGAGAAAAGGGTGTTAGAACAAACCTTGGGAGGATGAGAGCGCCTCCTTATTTCCTGGCTACCCTTTGACAAGTAGGGTTCTGTTAAGGGTCAGACGCTTCTATCTCATCTCCCATTTGGAGGTGATTGTAGAAAGGAATCTGCATACACAGGCAAACTGCAACTCAGCACACAGCTCTGGTTTGGCTTCAGTGAAGTCAGTTGTCCCATATCCTCTGATTGAGCACATTGTCAGGGAGAATATCAAAGCTCTTCACTCAGATGCTTTTAGCCAGTGATGATTCCGAAATAACCATAGGGACCCCAAAGTTGGAGCGGAATCCACATGGTCTTCCCACAGCCCTCAGGGGAGGTTTTTCTCTGGTTTTGATAGGTAACATATCTGAACAAGGACCCAGGCCACTTCTAATTAATATTCATGATTATTAACACTATTAACAGAAAGCTGGTTGTCACTGCACTCACTCAACACTGATGAGGACACTGATGATTAATGACACAAATCACAACCCACACTTGCATCCCAGGTGATGGTGGACGGAGCATTTCCTCAGTCACTGCCAGCACGCACTCACCAACAGACACCCAGGTTCTCTGTGACGTTACCTCCACTTACTGAGGAGAAAACTGGAGCTTCAAGAAATTAAATTATTGGCTCATTATTGGCTCAAGTTGGAAGCAGAACTAGGATTTAACCCAAATCTTCTGGTCTATAACCCTTGGATTTTTTTCTCACTATCCCACTCAGTAATTAAAGGTCATGTGCATAAATTGGCACATGCACCAAATCTAAAATCCCACATAATCTCTAATTGTCCCAAATACGCACTCAACACTGGCCCAGTTCCACTGGGGGAAAAAAAAAGTCAGTGAGGATGTGCTTTTGGTATGATGTGAACAATATACCTAGTTGAGCCACTGAGGCTTTCCACTTTGAGTTGATATCCTGGCAGCAAGCCTTCTATTTATTTATCCCATATAAAACCACTATTTTTCTAACTATCTACATTGTTATAGGCATGATACTAATTACATGAATCACAGCTCACATTTGTATCCCAGTTGATGGTAGACAGGTTTTCTTTTACCTCTGTAAGTTAGGTTAAATTATTCATCCAGGTTGTGGGTATATTGAGAATGGTACTCCACAATGGGAAATGGAAACAGGCTAATCAATAACTGTCCTGAGGACTGTACTTTCAGGCTGCCCTTGAAGGTGGACTGTGGACTTTCAGCACATCTAATTAATGATTCTTCAAGCTATACAGAGCCTTGCAGAAAGAGGAGTAATTATTGTCTTTCAATATGGCACAACAACCCATAGACTCTGCCATGCGATCAATAGTGAGATTTCACCAAGGACTTATTGGGTGGAAGACAGAAGCTGTGCACAGAAGGAAATATGGAACTTTTCCCTGGACTTGGAAGATCTGCATTCCAGCCCTGACTTTGTCAGTAAAGTAACCTTTGACAAGTTACTTAACCTGTCAGAGCCTCAGTTTTCTCCTCTATAAAATCGGGATGCCAATGGTACCCATGCAATGCAGAGATACCATAAGGTAGTCAAAATTCTTTATATTCCAGGAAGTGCTTTGGGAACTATTTCAGATAGGTGTAAATCACACTCCAGCTTTCATGCCCCATCTCCCGCTTGCATGTAGACCAGGGATTGGTGAGGGCGGGCCCACGTCTCTTGCAATGGTCTCTCTCGTCTTTAGCACAGGGACTAGCACACTGCTGGTGACGAACACGCTGTGTGCTGTGCTCAGTGGTCTCCAGCTCTTTGCGATCACATGGACTGCAGCCCGCCAGGCTCCTCTGTCCATGGGATTTCCCAAGCAAGAATACTGGAGTGGGTTGCCATTTCCTACTCCAGGGGACTTTCCCAACCCAGGGATGGAACCCACGTCTCCTGTATCTCCTGCTGGCAGGAGGATTCTTTACCACTCATTCTTTACCTGGGCAGGTGATGAATGGGTTTTTGTTAAACAATAGCCTGCCTGTCCCCTTCCCTTTCTTCTACTTGCTTGTCACTCCATCTCCCCTTGACGACCCCCATAACTCTCGGTTGCTTTATCAGGCAGCAGCTGCTTGCAAAGGAGTCATTATTCTACCTCTTTCTCTGCCGTGCCTTTTCTCTGGGCCGGTCAGCAGGCTATCTTGAGCTATTCAGATGAGACCACTAAGTACAGAGCATTGACTACCCACTGACAGCCAAGCCCCAGTCCTCTGGCTGAAGTGTGGTGATTGCAGTTCCTTCAACAAGTGAGAAGCCTGTCCAAAGGAGAGCAAAAATTTAGCCTGGCTGAATTTCGAACCCACTATATGCTAGAAAAAGAAGGCACAGGAAGCCTCCCCATGAGCTTGTATCAATAGCCCCAGTGTGAGGAGGCTCAAAGACTCTGGCCCAAAGCATGAGCTGCCACAGCGGTGAAACTGCTTCTAATTTTAGAAATATTAAATAACTGATAATGACACGACCTTGTTAAAGAACCATGTTGGGGGGAAAAAAAAGGATACTGTTAAAAATAGCATACAATTTCCTGGCTGAAGATTCTAGTAAAATAAGGGTTCACATCCTAATGTAGGCTCAAAATACTGAGACGCCCCACACAGCTGCCAAATATGTTCAAAGGAGTTCAAGGCTCATGCGTGTTCTGGAAGACATCCATGTTAAGCACCCAGCAGGGTGCCTCTTAGCATCTTTAAGGTGTGAGAACAAATAGAAGCACTGGGAAAACAAAGAGAAAAAGGACAGCGTCATCAGCCCAGTGGTGGCTCCAAAACATGGTCCTTTTTATATGTGAGGCCAGACTGCGGCATGCAGAACCTAGCTGGAGAAAAGCAGCCTTGAATAGTGCTGGGGAACGTCTGAAATGTCGCTGCTGGCATCGTATCAAACAGGAATCTGAAATGCAAAACCTAAAGAAAGCCAGCGGACCCCCATCGGGGAGGACAGGCATGGAAGTTGTGGCCGCCCTCGAAGGTGGACAGAACCCCAGACGGTCCCCACTCTGCCCATCCCCACAGATATGCACCTCGATGGCTTGGCTACCTTTCGGATCATTAAATGCTTTTAGCAAAGCTGTCTCCTAGGAGTAACCAGCTTTGAAAGCCAAATTGAAAAAGGTCCATCTGATCATGTAATTGGAGAGAAAGTAGGATCCGTGCCATGATAACACATTAGAGGCATTTGGAGATGAAAGGAAGAGGTGCTCTAATAATTAGCAGGGGCCTGAGAGCGGGGAGATGTGCTTCGGGAGGCAATGCCGGAATTCATTTAGCATCAGATGCCACCAAGGTCCTTGCTCATGTGACTCTAAACACAGGAAGAATTCGCCAAACATGCCCTGGCTAAATCTCATCTGAATTTCATCGTAGCTACAAAATTCCATACGGTACTGTTTAGAAGAATGATTCTCAGCAGGGTGCACTTTTGCCCCCAGGGGACATTTGGCAATGTCTAGAAACACTCTTTTTTATTTAAGAGTCCATCGATGGATGAGTGGACAACGAAAAAGTGATACAGGCATCCAGTGGAGTTTTTTTTAATTGAGATAATGATTTATATAACATAAGGTAAGTTTCATGTGTACAATATTCTATTTTTATTTCTCGATCCCCTGGAGCGTGTTCACTGCCAAAAATTCAGTTTCTCCCTGTCGCCATACAGGTGGTCCTCTTCACCCATTTACCTTCCTTATCACCTCCTTCCCTCCGGCAATGACTACTCTGTTCTCTGTGTCTAGGTGTTTGGTTTGGTCATTTATTTATTTTTGTTTATTAGTTTTTATATTCCACATATGAATGAAGCCATACAGAATTTGTCTTTCTTCATCTGATTTATTGCACTTAGCATAATACCTTCATGGTCTATCCAGATCACAAATGACAAGTTTTCATCTTTTCTATGGCTAAGTTATATGCCATTATATGCATGTGTATATATATATGTACACCATATCTTCTGTAACCATTCATCCATCGGTGGGCATTTGGGTTGTTTTCGTGTCTTGGCTATTGTAAACAACGCTGCAATGAACATAGGAGTACAAATATCTTTTCAACTTACTGTTTTCATGTTCGTGGGATAAATACCCAAACATGGAATTGCTGGATCATATGCTAATTCTATTCTTAATTTCCTAAGGAATCTTCATGCTAATTTCCGTGGTGGCTGCATCAATTTACATTTCTAGCAACAGTGTATAAGAATTTTCTCCACATCCTGGCCAACACTTATTTCTTGTCATTTTGATAATAGCCATTCTGACAAGTGTGAGGTGGTTTTGATTTGCATTTTTCTAATAATTAGTGATATTGAACATATTTTCATGTGCCTGTATGTCTTCCTTGGAAAAATGTCTATTCAGTTCCTCTGCCCTTTTTAAAATATGGTTGTTTGGATTTTGTCATTGTTGTTAAGTTGTATGAGTTCTTTATATATTTTTGATCTTAATCTCTTATTGGATGTGTCATTTGTAAATGTCTTCTCCCATTTATAGGTTGTCTTTTTGTTTTAATTGGAGAAAGAAATGGCAACCCACTCCAGTATTCTTGCCTGGAGAATCCCATGGACGGAGTAGCCTGGTAGGCTGGAGTCTACGGGGTCGCAAAGAGTCGGACACGACTGGGCGAGTTCACTTCACTTCATTTTGTTTTAATGATGACTTCCTTTGCTGTGCAGAAGATTTAGAGCTCGTTGTAGTCCCATTTGTTTATTGTTGCTTTTGTTTCCCTAGCCTGAAGAGACATAGCTAGAAAGATATTACTAAGAATGTCACATAAGATATCGCCTATGTTTTCTTCTAGAAGTTTTGTGGTTTAAGGTCTTATACTCGAGTCTTTAATCCATTTTCAGTTAATTTTTGGCATGTAGCTATCGGGCTTTCCCAATACCATTTAAGAAACTATCCTTTCTCCATTGTATGTTCTTTACTCCTTTGTGGTAACAAAACTGTCCATATATGCACAGGTTTATTTCTGGGCTCTTGATTTTGTTGTCTGGACACATTTTTGCTTATCAGGGCTGCATACAATGGGGGAGGCTGCTCAACATGCCATAATGCAAGACACAAGAAAGAATTATTTAGCCCAAATATCAATAGTCCCAGTTTTGAATAACGGATGTTTTCTGATCTTTCATCTTTTATAGGCTTATTTTACCTAATTTCTTTTATGTTTATACCTTAAAAGGCAACACCCATTCAAAACAAAAGGAAATGGTTTACTTTATCATCATTATAGTAATGAAAAATCCCACCAATTAAGAAGATATTTATTCATCTCCATTAATAGGCTCTAAAGAATGGAGATCTTGGGGGTGCAGAAGGAACTTCTGCAACACAGTCAAAGTCAAGTAGTTTGAGATTTCATTTTGTTCCTGAACTTGAGGCCACCCAAGGACTTACCAGACATAGCCTGAAAAAAATGCTTTGGAAAAGCCACATGTAAGAATGTGTAATACCCTGTTTGCTGGCAGTGGGCAGGACCACGCTACTGCCTGAAAAGATCTTGGTAGATGGAATTATATGATTCTCTTCTTACAACCTTCAACAGCTCCCCACTGCACACAGGACAAAATACTGTGCCACGTGTACCCTAATGTTCATTGCAGCACTATTTACAATCGCTAGGACATGGAAGCAACCTAGATGTCCATCATCAGATGAATGGATAAAGAACCTGAGGCACATATATACAATAGAATATTACTTAGCCATAAAAAGGAGTGCATTCGAGTCAGTTCTAATGAGGTGGATGAACCTAGACCCTATTATACAGAGTGAAGTAAGTCAGAGAGAGAAAAACAAATATTATATATGAACACATATATGGAATCTAGAAAGATGGTACTGATGAACCTATTTGCAGGGCAACAAGAGAGAACGCAGACATGGAGAGCAAACTGTGGACATGGGCAAAGGGGAGGAAGGAGAGGTGGGGTGAATGGAGAGAGGAACATGGAAGCATATACACCACCGTGGGTAAAAGTAGATAACCAAGGGGAATCTGCTGTATCACTCAGGGAACTCAGACCAGGGCTCTGTAACAACCTAGAGGGGTGGAAGGTGGAGGGGGGTAGATTAAAGAGGAAGGGGACACATGTATGTCTATGGCTGACTTGTGTTTATACAGGCCAACACAATATCCTAAAGCAATTTTCCTTCAATTAAAAATAAATAAGTTTGGGGAGAGAAAATACTGTGCCGTTGCCCTCGACCTGCCTCTTACCCATCTCTCCAATTGTATCCTCTCCTGGATTTTACCCCAGTTGTCCTGTATTTTTGTCTTCCCCAGGATGTAACTCTCCTCTCGTGTTTCGTCTCTTGTTTATTTAACAGGAGCTTTCTTCTGCCTGCAAGTTCCTCCACCGTGCTTCTCATTTAGCTCCCAGCATTCTCCAAGACTCATCTCAAACATCCACCACTTTCTCACCCTTTGTCCAGCCCTCAGCCTGAGGCTGGTGCCCCTACTGTGGACTCGCCAAAGCCCCTGTGCCCACTGCTGGTATAACACCTGCCCCTCTCATCCTGAATTTCAACCAGTTTTGCGTTGTCTCTGAGCACTTTGCACACGGGTCCCTTTTCAACCCCTCAACCGCCTCTCAGACCCAGAGCAGGGCTTGGGTCCCTAACAAGCATTCAAAAACTATTTGGGAAAAGAATAGAGGGCAAGTAGAGAAGAAAGGGGACAAAGAGAAGAAAAGAAAGAAAAGCGAAGCATGGAAGGAAGGTAGCAGGGAGGGAGGGAAGGAGCGCAAGGGAAGGGAGGGAAAAAGAGCATTAAGGAGGGAGGAAAGCTGGGAGGGGGAAAGGAGGAGATGGGAGTGGATGGAGAGAAGAAGGAGAAAAGAAAGGAAAAGGAAAGGGAGACCGGAAAGCTGCGCTCTTGCTCCTTGCTCACAAACGATTGTTCTGATCTTGCAGATTTAAGACCCAACCCCTGCATGAACACTTTTTAAGAATCACATAACTCTTTCATAGCACTCACCACTTTGGTAATTTTAGATGTATTTGCAGGATTATTTACTACAATGTTGCAGGCTCCATGAGGTCAGCATCTGTGTTTTCACACACTATTGTGGTTTGAGTACACAGTGTGTCTATAAAAATTATTTGCTAAATAAATGGGAGGCTGGGCAGACTGGTTGGGCAGTAGCTAATTTTGTTAATAAAAAGTCAGCCTCTTTGTCTTTTGGAAGTAGATCTGGGAGTCTGGATTTAGTCTTTTGACCTCCACCAAAACTTGTCCATATTGAAAAAAAACAAAGCCTGCTCTGCTGCTTCTGGGTAGAACTCTTCGAAAACATTCAAGACAGTGGCATATACATTCTCACTTTAAAAATCAATCCCAGGAGCAATTTATTACAGGGAAATTTCCTGGACTCCAAGAAGCACCTTGGAGTCAGGAGATGATTAATTTGATATAACTGAAGAGCTGCAAACATCTGCTCCCTGTTGACATCTGCCTCTCGTTAGATTACAGCCCCCAGCCTCCCTCTGTATCGGGGGGCTGGTTTGTGTGTTGATCTGGTAACTCTAATTATATGGTAAGCCCGGTGCTCAAGGCCCTTGTGCCAGCCACCTGGTGGGGGATCAATAAAAACCTTGCTCTATTGTATGTGCTCCAGAGCCACCCTGAGCATCTGTAAGCCTTCCGTCACTCCTAAATGATAGAAAGAAAAGATAGGAATGAGTTTGGTGGGCAACGCTTTTGTCTTGTGGCCCTGGTGAAGGCCGTGTGTGGATGAACCCAAACCCTTGGCTGAGTCAAAGAAATAAATCAATTCCAGGAAAAATCTTCTGAATCTATTACTTCGTATTTGGGCATCAGGTGTCCTAATCACTGTCTAATTGGCCTCTCTTACTCCACTCTCCCTTTCCCACTGGTTCTACCATCAGTGCAATGGTTCTAAGACCTGTCTCTGATTCTGAGCCACCCTATTAGAAAGCTCAGAGCTCTGTCTTGCCCAGGAGCAGCACTGACTTCCTAGCCTTCAGGTGTAAGCTCGTCACTGTCCGCAATAACCAGTTCTGTCCCAGGGTTCTACTTCACACAGCCTTTCATCACACAGGATGATGTCTTCCATCATCCAGTGTGACCTCCCCTTCCCAAGCCTGCTTGTGCTCTTTCACCCTTATACCTTAGCTTATTCACTCCACATAAAGCCCAGATGCCGCATCACGTCATCCTGATACAGCGCTGTGTCGAAGCCGCCTAAACCCAGACACAAAAATGTAAAATTATTTAAATCTCTATGGCAGTCTTTCATAAACACACCAAAAGGAAGAACATGCTCAGAACACAGAGAAAAACGTCCTAAAACTTATCTTCCCCTTTGCCTTTCTCTCATTTTCACCCTCATGCTCCAAGGCTGGCTCAGATTCTCTCTCCTCCCCAGCACTCAGCTCCTACTCTAAGGCTGCGTTCAAGCCACCTCAGGTCCCTTTGTCTCCTGGCTTGACTAAGCTCTTCATATCCATCGCATGTCAGCCTCCCTGGCTTCTTTGAAATTTCCAGTGAAAGCCCCAGAGCTAATCCAACATGCATGGATTCTTTTCATTAGAAGACAGGGTAAGAAGAAAAGGCTGGAATTTTTTTCTTAGACTTTGTCTTTTTTCTGTCACACTGACAATGCACACTCTGCCTGGAATGCTCTACGCCCATTTCCTAGTTGTTACCACCCAACTCAGCCCCCACAGTCCAGAACAAAAGGTCCTTCCTCCTTGAAGATTTGATGATGTCCTCTTAGAGAACTTTGCACACAATGTTCTTACTGTTAGCTTTTGGTGTCAACCTCTTATTTCTGCTTTTGAAAACTGTGACTATTTGCCTTTCAGTAACCACCTCAGTATCACTTCCCGGGAGATGAGTTTCCTTCTTTCCATCCTGGGTTTGACCATCTTTTTGTGTTTGGTTAGTTGGGGGGTTTGTTTCATTTTGGTTTTGTTTTGGCTGTGCTGGGTCTTTCTTGCAGCACTCAGGCTCTCTGTTGCGAATCAGACTTCCTCCAGTGGCAGTGGGCAGGCTACTCTTGTGGAGCGTGGGCTCTAGAGCATGTGGGCTCAGTGGTTGCTGTGCACAGGGTCTTTAGTTGTGGTGTGCAGGCTTAGGTGCCCTGTGACACGTGGGATCTTGGTTCCCTGGCCAGGGATCAAATCTGCACCCCCTGCATTAGAAAGCAGATTCTTAACCACTGGACCACCAGGGAAATCCCTAACCATTTCCTTGATGCCACAGAAACCAGTAATAACTTGACAAATCACAATGGATGTCAGTGGATTATCTTCATCTATTCAGGCTGCTATAATACATTACTATGGACTAGAGAGCTTATAAACAACAGAAAGTTATTTTTCACAGTTCTGGAGGCTGGGAAGTCCAATATCAAGGCTCTGGAAACTTCAGGGTCTGGTGGGAGCTCTCTTACCTGGTTCATAGATATTAATAGTTATCTTCTTGCTGTGTGTCCACCTGGTAGGAATAAGTAAGCTCTCTGCAGATCTCTTTTATAAGGGCACTAACCTTGGCCATAAGAGCTTCACCCTCATGACCTAACCATCTTCCAAAGGCCTCACCTCCAAATACCAAAAATCTGAATGTGTTTGATGGGTAGTTATACATTGGGGATTAGGTTTTAGTATGTGAATTTGAAGGGGACACAAATATTCAGTTTACATCAGTAAGTTTTTAACATTGTCTCCTTCCAAACACATGTATACCTTGAAAACAGAAATCTCTCATTCATCTTACACCCCCAAATTTATCCAAGTACTTGGCCAAAGGTACATCATTTGAGAAACCTCAAAAAATGTGACATGTTTGCTAGCTGTGTCTTCCCCACAATATCTGGTGCTGTGTTTTGCTCATAGTAGGTGTTCCAAAAGTATATTTGGAATTGAATTAAGTGTCTTTGGAACATTCAGCTTGATTGAATTTCTTTTTTTTTTTTTTTGATATAACTTTGTCTGCATGGTAATCTAAAAATGTTTTCAAAGTGAAAAGATGGTGGAGGAAAAACAAAGGATTAAAATTAAACTGGTTTGACCAGTTTCTTTCCCTCTGGATACAAAGCCAAGCTTGGAAGTTTGTCTGAGGAAATCCAGTCTCAGGCAAAAGCTAATAGACTGAGTGTGGGTCCTGCTATAACCTGTAAGACCTTTCATTTCGGTATTAGAATATTCTATTAGACTCATGTGGCTCCTTTGGCTAATGGTGACAGAAAATGTGACTCCAGGGCCACATAACTGCAAATACTACTGGCCTAGATGCTGGAACAGATGGATACAATTGGCAAACCCCACCTATGCTCCTCTCTGTAAGAACGGGGAGAAAATGCAGTGATTAAACTTAATCACTCTTATGCACTATGCAATTAATCTCTAGCAACCTAGGACTGCTCTCCAGACTCCGTAACTTACACCCAGTCCACAGAGATGGGCCCATTGACTATGCTTCCAGTGTGGAATGGAGACTACACACAAAAATTCACTCATTCTTTTGAAATTCAGCCCTTCTTCTCCAATGGAGTAGGAGCTTGGAGGGAAGAGTATGTATTTTCTTTGGCAAAACTTTGGAGTCAGGAGTTCAGGACAGAGTCTGCCTGAGGGAAGCTGATACTGTTGGTTGCCTATGCACGCCCTTAGTTCCAGCCCCAGGGATGGGTCATGAACCTATTCCCCCTTGACAGCAACGGGTTTAAGTGATGGCATAGATGTAATTCAAGCCAATGAAGTATGAGAGAAAATCTGAAGGAGGATTTTGGGGAGAAGCTTTCCTTTAAAAAAAAAAAAAAGATACATAGGAAAACCTAATATCTCTTTGCCTTCTGGACCTTGCCATGCCAAGCTATGATATCTACAACCGCAGCAGCTGTCTTGCAACCAAGAGAGAAGCTAACCTGAGGACAAGGACAAAGACAGCAGAGGTGAAAGAAACAGGACCCCAAATTCCTGATACCTTGCTGCTGACTAACCAACACTGGTGCAGCTTTATCTCCAACCTTCTTTTTTAAATTATTTTTTAATTGGAGAAAAGTGCCTTACAATGTTGTGTTGGTTTCTGCCATATAACTAACTTTCTTATAATATGACATAATAAATTTCTTCATAGGGTAAGCCACTCAAAATGAGTATCCTTTGTTACTTGAGGCCAAAACACCTGAATACCTTTGGTTTACTGAATTAGTTGAAACTTTTGAAGATTGTTTTTAAAGCATAGCTCTTGTACATGCTTCATCATAACTAACAGGTGAGCCCTATCCCTGCTTGGGCCAATTCCCCCTCACATCCCTGGTTCCGCAGCCCTGCTATGGGCAGTGCTGTTGGCCTGCACACTCAGCTGGGTGGCCCACTGATTAAATGGGCTACACTGAACTATCGAGGCTACGTGTGCTCTCACTTCAGCCCTGTCCGGCTCCTTGTGACCCCACAGACTGCAGCCCGCCAGGCTTCTCTATCCATGGGGTTCTCCAGGCATGAATGCTGGAGTGGGCTGCCATGCCCTCCTCCAGGGGATCTTCCTGACCCAGGGATCAAACCCATGTTTCTTACATCTCCTGCATTGGCAGGTGGGTTCTTTACCACTAGCACCACCTAGGAGCCCCATATTGAGTCTATATGCCCCTTAACTGTATGCCCAAATTGCACACCAATCCTTCTCTTCTCCCTTAGACTTACAGAACACTCTTGCTAAACCAGCCCTCTGACGTCTCTTAGAGAAAAGGGAATCTAGACCATACTCAGGTAGGGGCAGGATAAATACAGGATCATTTCCATGTACACCTATTCCGTTTATTAAGTTCCTGGACACAGCCAACACTTGGTTAAGCTTTTAATGAATTAAAGGGACAAGTTACCTGGCCTCCAGGTGACTTCAAGTTCTGAAAAGCTATTTTTCAGAAATTACCTAGGTGTTCCTATAGAATGCATCCATTTATCTATTTCATTTATTCACTATTTCATGAGCAGTTAACCTAGTCTATGCTAGGCCCTGGGGATACATTAATGAGTCTTTTATTCATTCAACAAATGAGTGTTTACTTTGTACCAGCCAGCCACTAGGGATAATATTGTGATGAAAAGAATATGTGAAATTTTTCCAAAAGGATTGTCTATGGTAGGGATAGACATTTATCGTATATTCACGTGAATACTGGGCGAAGGGGAAGAATATGGCAATAGAGAATATTCTAGGCAAAGGGAATGGCAGGTACAAAGGCACTGAGGCCAAAGGGGTAATTCAGAAAATCAAAGCCAGTGTCACTGGAGCAGAGTGAGCAAGGGGGAAACTGTTTCAAGATGTGGCCAGACACTTTACAACAGTCAAGACATGGGAGCAACCTAAATGTCCACCAACAGAAGAATGAATGAAGACGATGTAGTACATGTATGTACAATGACAAATTACTCAGCCTTAAAAAAGCAATGAAATAATGTCTTGGCAGCAACATGGATGGACCTAGGAATTATCATACTAGGTGAAATTAAAAGATGCTTACTCCTTGGAAGAAAAGTTATGACCAACCTAGATAGCATATTCAAAAGCAGAGACATTACTTTGCTGACTAAGGTCCATCTAGTCAAGGCTATGGTTTTTCCTGTGGTCATGTATGGATGTGAAAGTTGCACTGTGAAGAAGGCTGAGCGCCAAAGAATTGATGCTTTTGAACTGTGGTGTTGGAGAAGACTCTTGAGAGTCCCTTGGACTGCAAGGAGATCCAACCAGTCCATTTTGAAGAAGATCAACCCTGGGATTTCTTTGAAAGGAATGATGCTAAAGCTGAAACTCCAGTACTTTGGCCACCTCATGCGAAGAGTTGACTCATTGGAAAAGACTCTGATGCTGGGAGGGATTGGGGGCAGGAGGAGAAGGGGATGACAGAGGATGAGATGGCTGGATGGCATCACAGACTCGATGGACGTGAGTCTGAGTGAACTCCGGGAGTTGGTGATGGACAGGGAGGCCTGGCGTGCTGCGATTCATGGGGTCGCAAAGGGTCGGACATGACTGAGTGACTGAACTTAACTGAAGTAAGTTAGACAGAGATGGAATATCATATGATATCACTTGTACATAGAATCTTAAAACATGATACA
This sequence comes from Cephalophus harveyi, assembly GCA_006410635.1. Lineage (NCBI taxonomy): Eukaryota > Metazoa > Chordata > Mammalia > Artiodactyla > Bovidae > Cephalophus > Cephalophus harveyi. The sequence continues at coordinate 13,316 of SJYT01043931.1, read as the reverse complement.
AATAAACTTACTTATACAACAGAAACAGGCTCACAGACTTCAAACTTATTGCTTCTAAAGGTGAAAGGTTGGGGCAGAGGGATAAATTAGGATGTTGAGATTAACCTATCACACTACTACATATAACACAGATAATCAATAAGGACCTCCTATATAGTACAGGGAACTCTACTCATTACACTGTAACCAACTATATGGGCAAAGAATCTGAAAAAGGATAGGAGTGCGTATGTGTATAATTGAATCACTTTACTATATACCTGAAATTGATACAACATTGTAAATCAACTATATTCCAATCTAAAATAAACATTAAACTAAAAAATTTTAAAAACTGGGGGCAAAAAGGATGCGACTGGACAGGCAGGAGAAAAGCCTAGGTCATGAAGTGCCCTTTATTCCATATTAAGGAGTTTAGACCTTTTCCTAAAGGTCCTGATATGACACTGGAAATTTTTAAGCAGAATAGTAAACTGACCAGACTTTTGCTGAAAGGGCGAAACTTGGAATCAGGAAGACTAGCAGAAAAACAAACACAAAGTGAGGAACGACTTAGCAAAGGTCAAGGCAATGGGAACAGAAAACAGACATGGGATCACAGAAGGTTAACAGCCAATGCTCTTAGAGGAAGAGGTGTGGAAGAAGGATGAAGAGGCAGAGGTGATTCCCAGGTTTCACAGGGAGTCAGTTTGAGTAGGAGTGGAATTAGAGTGCATGTTTTGTTAGGGATATATTGTGTCCAAGGAGGAGGATCCAAGGTAGACATTAAGATATACAAGTCTGAGGATCAAGAGAAAAATACCATGGGAAAAAGAAAACTGAGTTCCACAGCAAATAGGTGTCACCAGAAAGTGGAAATGGATATCAGAGAAAGGATCCTCAAGGACAATCTATATTTGTGAAGAGAGTCTATATTTGTGAGACCTTGGGCAAGTGTACCAATGGCAGTCCCCATGCATATGCTTAAATATTTGGAAGTGAAACATCAAATGAACAGGCTGTGAAAATGTTTAATCCTCTTATTTTCAAAATTATATCTTTCTAACAATACAATTTTCAATATGTAAAATAATGATTTTAGATGGCTAAATTTGACTAAACACTAATAAGATGACTGAGTTTAGCTATTATTTCAAAGGTCTGCATGTTCTTTTGGTAGGCCAAAAACGTGCAAATTAGGGATTAAAAAAAAAATCATACACACTTCATGAATTGTCAGTTTATTCCTTGAAATTTATATTATTGTCCTCATTTCAACAAAATCATTAATTACCTTGTTATGACCAAGAGTCTCAAATAATTCAGGTTCTTTTCCCAGTAGTGCCAAAATAGAAAAGTAGCAATTGGGAATGTACAAAATATTGTTAAAGTAATGTTTCAATTCAGAAATGAATCATTAATTTTACACATTATGTTCAAACAGTATAATATATAGAATATATAAAAATATTACAGAATACTTTAACTTTATTATCTTTTAGAGTAGTATCTAGATCTATAGAGCAATATAAAAATTCAGTGTCGTATTTCACACTCATTACATCTACACTTGCATGCATATAAGTTTAAGGGAAATATGAGCTAACAATACAAAATGTTTCTCTGCTTCTATGTGACACTATTATAAATTTCATATTAATTCAAGAATATTTCTGGAACTCTGAATCAGAAAGTGAAGAGAAGCAAGAAAATGGACACTTGTTGCTCGGGAGAAATAATACTTCATTCTTTAAGAATGTATTGCTTTCATGTGATCTTAGAGGAAAGACTTGGTGTGCTCATTAATTTGAGTTTTCTCTTATCTAAACACTTCTGCCACTCAAATCCTTCCTGTACTCCAAAGCAGTGTCCATCTCTAGCTTCCTCAGCAGCATGACCTACACACCCTTATGGGACTTGAACTTAGAGGTCTTTTGCTTAGGAAAGATGCAGAGAAGGAGATCCTTGGGACTTGAACAATGTTAGCGATGAAAGTAATTGGTTAGAGTTATGAGGCACACTGGGGCTTCCCTGGTGGCCCAGATGGTAAAGAATCTGCCTGCAATGTGGGAGACCCAGGTTCGACCCCTGGGTCGGGACGATCCCCTAGAGAAAGGAATGGCTACCCACTCCAGTATTCTGTCCATGGAGAATCCCATGGACAGAGGAGCCTGGCGGGCTACAGTCCATGGAGTTGCAAAGTGTTGAACACAACTGAGCAACTACCACTTTCACTTTCACATGAGGCACATTATGCCCCTGCTGAGCAGTGGATACCGAACCACAGAGGTGTCCTTGTATCCCTCACTAAACGTATTGGGAGGGTGTGATATGTAGCACCTTCTAAAGGGTGCTGTCCAGGCCAGGGCTCACTATCGCTGAGTTTGAAGGGTGGAAACGTCTGAGGAAAATCAAGAGCTGAAAAGTGTAAGAGATAATCCCATGAAGGAGTTTGAGGTGAGATGGCCAGAAGAATAAAAGGAAAATCAAAAGTGGTATTGCAGGAGGGAGGGGACATATGTACACCTGCGGCTGATTCATGTTACTGTATGGCAGAATCCAACACAGTATAGTAAAGCGCTTACTCTCCAATTAAACAAATAAGGGCTATTGCAGAAATCAAGGGAAAAAGGATTTCCAAGGACCTGGGAATAGAGACAAGGGTTGCAAAGAAGTGAGGGGAAGGGAAAACTGTAGGACTTGACAGAAAATCACAAATATCATGGTATCACTTCTATGTGGAATCTTAAAAAAGATGATACAGATGAACTTCTTTACAAAACAGAAATAGACTGACAGGCACAGAAAATAAATGTATGGTTACCAAACGGGAAATGAGGTGGGGGGAAGGGATAAATTAGGAGTTTGCAATTAACATGCACACACTTACAATATACAAAGTAGATAACCAAAAAGGACCTACTGTACAGCACAAGGAAGTATATTCAATGTCTTGCAATAACCTATAATGAAAAAGTCTGAAACTGTGAAATATTTTTGAATATATATTCTGAAAGAACATCTATAACTCAATCACTTTGCTCTACACCTGAAACTAACAACACTGTGAATCAACTATACTTCAACTTTTTAAAAACTAGGACTTGGATAAACAAAATGTGCCACATCTATACAATCAAACATTATTCAGCAATGGAAAAGAGTCAAGTATTGATACATGTTTCAACATCGATGAACCTCAAAAACAGTAGGCTAAGTAAAAGAAACCAATCACAAAAGACCATATATACTGTATGATTCAATTCATATGTTTTGGCCACTATGGGCAAATCTATAGAGACAGAAAGAAGTTCAGTGGTTTAAACGAGCTGGCAGAGTTGGAGGAAATGGATTGACCACTAATATTATTTTGAGGTGATGAAAATGTCTTACATTTAGACTATGACAATGGCTCCACAACTCTGTAAATATACTAAAGACCATTGAATTATATACTTTCAACAACTGAACTTTGTGGTATATAAACTATATCTCAATAAAGCTGCTTTTTAAAAAAGGAAAAAAATAGAGACAACCACTTCATTTAAGATCACATTATCCTGTGACCACCAAATATTGTCTACCTATCTGTGAAAATTCAAATCTTGGGAGCTTTTTGTTTAAGACTAAACAATCTACCAGGGTGATCTATTCATTATCCCTGACCAAAAAAAAAAAAAAAAACTAAACAAAACATGATTTTCTATTCTTTGAAGTATAACAGATAAGTTAGAAGGACCCCTTCATAATAAAGGTCTTTCACACTAAGGTAAACTTGAAAATAGAGAGCATTTATGCAAAAAATCCATTTACTGTGTCAGTAATTTTCAGTATTTCCCCTGCTGTTACTGTAGATAATTGAGTAAAAGCCTTTCCATCTCTACATCAAGCATCAGTTTCCAACTGATCCTCTTTGAAATTCAGCTTTGAGATTTCACTTCAAGATCATGACTACAGAGTTTATAGTTTATGCATATGAGTTTGAGTAAATGAAACTACTTCCTTTCCTTGAGGCAAACACTTAAAAGGACAGAAGAAAATAGAAGAGGGGAGAAAAAAGTAAAATCTCCCACCAATGTATCAATACCAGGTCATAGCTACACTTTTTTGGGAATCTTCTAGTTGACTCTGTGTCTTGGTATGAATTCCTATCTTTCCCACTCTACCAATTATCCAGCACTTACATGAATTCAAGGTACCAAATGCTAATTATTTCTGCTGTTCATGTATTTCAAGCACAAATAAGTTGCATTTCAAGCACAAGGAAGTTTCAGAGTCCTTAGGCTGCCTAATGTCCACATTCTGGCTAATGGGTAGCATTGAATACACACCTTCTAAGAACCTACTTGGTAAAATCACAAGTTGGGGTATGTCACCTACAGACAAGCAATATGAAATGTGGACATTAATAACTGACATGGGACATTATCAAGCTCATGATAACAATTCCAGATAATAGGATAATTAACATTTACATTTTACAGGATACAGTCATACACAATACTTTGTTTTTTATGAAACCAGGAGAATGGTATTACTACCATCTCCATTTTTTAGATAAGTAAACTGAAGTTGTTCAAACCATTAAGTGATGAAAGGCAGTCTCTTTGCTGGATGTTTCCAGAGTACCAATCTTTAAGACCCACTCATGTCTGAGTGGAGATGAAAATGGCAACCCACCCCAGTATTCTTGCAAGGAAAATCCCATGGACAGAGGAGCTTGGTGGGCTACAATCCATGGGGCCACAAAGAGTCAGACATGACTTAGTGACTAAAACAAAACCAACATGCCTGATTACTCAACACCTCTCTTCCCCTCTAAGCTTCATGGAAGCAGGGACCTAGGACCATCTCTGGCACATAGTGTGTGCTCAATAACCATCACTCAAGTAAAACCAATCATGTTCCCACAGCTAGAAGGGCACAGCAACAAGATGTCAGACTCTGCATCATACGTTCTTTGAAAGCCCTAATGGTGTTTTTTTACCTACTGTTACTGACAGCTCAGAGAAGGAAAGAGAAAAAGATGCAAAGCGAAACAGCTAGGTTAGGAATATGTTTACTCTTATACCCCAAACTACCCGCGTGGAGCAGCATTTTGGCATACAGCTCAGGAGTCTTATAACTCAGCGGGTAAGAGTCAGAGGGCTGTGGGGTCAGGTCTTCACCCAAAACTCTGTTCTACTCTCTCAAGTCCTATGTCCTGTAGACTGTCATTGATCCTTCCCAAGCCTCAGTTTCCTCCTTTGCAAAACGGAGACTGAAAAATTTTAAATCTCTCAGGACTACTGTGCTGATGTAATGAAATCGAATCTGTAAACCACATAGCACAAAGCCTGGCACTTAGCATTCAATCACTATCACCATCATCTTGAGCATTCTATTACTATTCCTATTACTATTATTACATGTCCCTAACAAGAAAAGCAGAAGCCTCTCAGGTTAAACACAGAAGCGTCAACAGCAGACAAGGCAATTTGCTGATAATCCATGCTTGATTTGGAACTGGAAAAGCTTTTACTCAATTTTCTACAATAATAGATGAGTAAATGTTAGTTCTGTCCTATCTTATATAGGACATAGAAGCCCCAAGGGGCAAGAATGGCATCTATAGCCTTCTGGGGAGAAGTTCACTGACGTGCAAGAATTGGGGGAGACATAGCATATTCTCCTCTAAATTCTCTTTTACCAGCCTTGGGACATTTAATCACCTTATTTCATTTCCTCTGCTGTGTGCAGCGTTTTGTTCAGACATCTACAATCCTACTTGATTGTTTTAGGAAAGAGTTTGTTGTTGTTGTTTTTTTTTTTAGACAATGTAAGATATAGGTATTATTATTATTACCATTACATATTGCCACACCTTGGCATACACATTTATGAAATGATAATAATAATAATACCTGTCTCCATAACTTGTGATAAGATCACATGAAAATACTTTGCAAAATATGACATTCTTCAAAAAATACTCTCATTACCAGGAATGACAGTAGAGAAGGAGGACAGAAAATTAATATGAATTTAGGGCCAACTGGATGATAGGTAATTTGCCACTTATAAAATGCTACTTTATTAATTTGTGGTTAATGCATTATTCCAGGCTGTTTCTCTATTTCTTTTTAATCAGGAATCCTTGCTCTTTTGTACGAGGGTAAATGTTACGGTCAGTGCTCTGTCTCTGCGCCTCTTCTCCCTTTACACGCTTTCTCTTGTCAAGCTCAGCTCCACCAGCATTTCCACTATCAACTGTAGACAAATGGTTCACAAACCTACCCTGCAGGGTAGGAAGTCATGAGACCATTAAAATCCCTTCACTTTTACCCTATAATGTAACCTCATCATAGAAGTGACATCCATCATATTAGCAGTTCCCACCCAACACTCAAGGGGAGGATATTATATAGGCATGGACACCAAGAGGCAGGGTTCTTGGGGTCCATGGTAGGATTCTGCCTACCACAACCATCCATCATTTGCTTTTCAAAGGGGATACAAAAGAGAATTTGATGTATTCTTTACCTTCAAAGAGTTTTAAATTGGATGCCAATCATCTCTACCTCATAGGGCTAGATAGATAGGATTATTTGGGAAAGGGGGCTTCCCTGGTGACTCAGATGGTAAAGAATCCACTGGCAATGTGGAAGAACAGAGTTCCATCCCTGGTTTGGGAAGATCCCCTGGAGAAGGAACTGACTACCCACTCCAGTATTCTAGCCTGGAGAATTCCATGACTGTGTGGATCACAATAAACTGTGGAAAATTCTGAAAGAGATGGGAATACCAGACCATGGATTTCTTTGGAAGGAATGATGCTAAAGCTGAAACTCTAGTACTTTGGCCACCTCATGCGAAGAACTGACTCATTGGATAAGACTTTGATGATGGGAGGGATTGGGGTCAGGAGAAGAAGGGGATGACCAAGGATGAGATGGCTGGATGGCATCACTGACTCGATGGACACGAGTCTGAGTGAACTCCAGGAGTTGGTAATGAACAGGGAGGCCTGGCGTGCTGCGATTCATGGGGTCGCAAAGAGCTGGACACGACTGGGCGACTGAACTGAACTGAAGAGCCTGGCAGGCAACAGCCCATGGGGTCACAAAGAGTTGGACACAACTGAGCGACTAATACTTTCACTTTTTGTACGGGAAAAGATACATATAAAGTGTTTATCACCATGCCAGACAAATGAAAATTAATGTTCACAAAGGTTAGTTATTGTTATCAAACAATTGGGACACAGTCTGATCAGAGATAGGTGGAAGTTCTGGACAGGGCAGAGGCTGAGAGGAGGAATGCTCAGGTGTTGGGGAGAGCAGAATAGAAACCAACTGACCTCAACTGTCTCAGAAATCTCAGATTGGCTGCATTAAGCTCATTTTTAAAAAATATTTGAAAACTGAGGCTCAGTTAAGGAACTTACACAGGGCCATTCAGCTAATAAGAGATGAAAACAAATTTTGCACCCAGGTCTTCTGACTGGAATGCCTGAGCTTCACTGTGTGTGTGCATGTATCCAATAACCAGGGTTCCGACTTAGGGACAGGCAGGCAGGTGTAAGGACTAGCAGAAAATAAGTTTATGCAGATACCACAGGTTTCCATCACTGAAACTCAGGGAAAGGAGTTTAAAATTAGACAAAACAAAAAAGAGGGTTCCTTCGACAATAGAATTACCCAATACCTAATCTGAATTTTATCTTAGGAAGATTGAGCTAGTCCTTCAAATTGTGGTGCCAGAGAAGACTCTTGAGAGTCACTTAGACTACAAAGAAATGAAACCAGTCAATCCAAAAGGAAATCAATCCTAAATATTCACTGGAGGCATTGATGCTAAAGCTCCAATACTTTGGCCACCTGAAGTGAAGAGCTGACTTACTGGAAAAGAACCTGATGCTGAGAAAGATTGAAGGCAAATGGAGAAGGGGGTGGCAGAGGATGAACTGGTTAGATAGCACCACTGACTCAATGGACATGAATCTGAGCAAACTCTGAGAGATAGTGGAGGACAGAGAATGTTGGCATGCTACAGCTCATGGGGTCGCAAACAGCCGGACACTATTCAGCGACTGAACAATAACCATTGGTCTTTATGGGCTAGATGCTTTATTTGGGAAATAGAAAATACTGGGTTGGCCAGAAAGTTCACTTGGGTTTTTCTGTAAGATTTTGGCCCGTACAATACACGATCAGGATGAACCACAGAAGCTGCACTGGTACTTTACACGGGAGGCAACTGAAACTGGAAACTGAGCCAGTGGAGAGCTGGGTTAGGAGAAATGTTGGAAACAAGCAATTAATAGGAGTGGGAAGAAGGGACTGATGCAGCTGAAGCCCTCTTTAGATCTGTCCAACCCACTGCCCTCTAGGCTCTTAGTTCCTCTTCTGTCCCCTATTCCTAACCATACATCAGCCCAACTGGACCACCGAGGTGTTAAAGTGCATCCCAGACTTAGCACACCTCTGTATTTTTTATTACCATTTACTTCCTTGGATAGTGTTCTTTGTACACCCCGTCCCCAAACCCCTGGCAAAATCCTAACATTTTTTCAGTGCTCATTATAAGTGTCTCTGATTTTAAAGAACCATTTTTGATCCCTTGATCTTCCCAACGTGATGTGATCTCTAGCTCCTCCAACCAGAAGTCTGCACTGTACTACACAGTACTTACTTAGGTAAGTACCCAATAGTGATCTTTCATCAATTTCAACTGAATACAAGGAGGATCTTTTCAACAGTTAGAGCTCTCAGACTGCATGTGAAGGGGTGAGCTGCCTGTGAAGACAGGAATGGGTTCTCACTAAAGTTTGAATGTGATTGCAGTAATTGTCAGGAATTGAGATGAATCCCCAATCCTGATAGAAAAACTTTAAGACCTATCAGGAATGTGGTACTGGGAAGTCTTTGAGATCCTGTATCACTCAGAGATTCTGGAGTTAGAGATTCTGGAAAACAGACATGCTCTGTTTAAAGCTAGGACTCACTACTCAGCCCCCACCCATTGTTGCTGGGTGGGGAATGGGGATTCAGCATTATTAGCCATTCTAATTATTATTCAAGGGAAATTTGAAAAACTAATTTTGCATAAAATGTCTTTATTTATTAAGTTTATCAATAATTCCCTTTACAAAAAAACAAAGCAAATCAACCAAATGTATCCAAGAACTGAAGTTTGCCTTTGGATATCATTTTGTGACCGAGGTTACCTAGTATACTAGATGGTTGGTATGACAAGATAAACATGAACTTGAGAAACTCCACCCTTTTATGGGCCTGACAGGTATTTTAACAGATAAGTACAACAATGCACATGGAGCAAATTTCAGGTTTTTTGCTCAAAAATAAATGAAAGGTGTCTGGTAGCAGAGAGAAGGAATTAATGTAAAAACATACACTAAGTATTTAGGGAAGATAGGGAAAATTTAGTAAGGGGTTCAAGAAAGAAACACAGGAAGAAGTAAAATGATCTTCCAGTGGGAGTGAACACAGACCTAAGTCACTTCCCTTGGGTAACTGGACAGGAGAGCAATTTTTGATTCAGGAGAAATATAATGTGCTCAGTTTGAAATAAGTTACACTTGATGTGACCATGAAACATCTAGAAAACAATGTTGAATTACCCAATTTCATATACAGAGGTGGAAATTTAAAACAAAAATAAAAATGAGAGATGAGGGCTTGGGGGTCAACTACAGAGGCATATTGTTTAAAATCATGCATGTGTAAAGCATATACATTACCGTATGTAAAATAGATAGCCAGAGGGAATTTGCTGTGTGACACAGGGATCTCAAACCCAGTGTTCTGTGACATCCTAGAGGGTGGATAGGGTGGGAGGTGGGAAGGAGGTTCAAGAGCGAGGAGACATATGTATACCTATGACTGACTCAAGTTGATGTATGGCATAAACTAGCACAATATTGCAAAACAATTTTCCTCCAATTAAAAATATATATCTTTAAAGTCATGCATGTGAATGAGATCAAGAGTACAGAACAGGGCTCATATCCTGGGAGAGAAGCATTTAGGAACAGGTGGAGAATAAGAAAATCATCCAGCAAAAGGAACAATAAAAGAGTATTAGGAGCAAGGACTTCCCTGGTGGTCCTGTGGCTAAGACTCCATGTTCCCAATGCAAGGGGCCCAGGTTTGATCCCTAGACAGGGAACTAGATTTCACATTCTGCAACTCAGAGTGTGCATGCTGCAACTAATACCCAGTGCAGCAAAATAAATAAAAACAAATTAAAAATGAACATTGGGAAAGAAAAGAAAGACCCAAGTCCAAGGCTAAGGCAGGGGCACTGGTGGAGAAGTAATTTTCTTTTCATTGCTCTTAAATTAGATCTTCCCCAAGGTAAATACTTGAAATAAAAGCAGGGGAGTGTGGGGGCTAAGAACTCTAAACCAACAGGACAGAGGTGACATCCAACCTGGGCAGGAATTATTCCCCAGGAAAGAGCTGATAGTGACTCTGGCAGAGAATATTGTTGGGTGGCCAAGATCTCATCTTGGATTTTCACCAGGAGAATATTCTTTCCACAGCTGGGAGAAAGAAGGTTTCTTTTCATTTGAGAAGAAATAGCTTTTTGCTCTGACTCTGCAAGAGCCACGCCAGTTCAGATGAAGGGATTCATTATTTCCCACTGCGATCTTCCCACGTTCCCAACAGAGGCGTCCTTCCACACCCAGACACATTCAAACCAACATCAGAGCAACTGGGCACATCCATGTTCTTAGGCTACCACTATTCATCAGTCAACTTCATTTTCCTTAAGAAAAATAAATTAAGGTCTCCTGGGAAAAGCAGGAAAATGAAGCAGGCCAAATTAGGAGTTTAGGAGACTTGAGATGTGAATTTTCAGAAACTCCCTTTTCCCCATTAATCCTTCTTTTTTGTCCTTTATCCATTATGTGGGATTAGTTCTTTGTAATTTTGGATTTGTACTGATGAATTAAATTCTTGGCAACCGCTGTTCCTGCCGACTGGGTGCTTCTTTGTGTCCTTTGTAAGATCTATAACTCACTGCACCTGTTGCATCTGAATAGTCCTCTGCAGTCAGGAGTGTGTGAGTGTGTGTGAGTGAGTGAGTGTGTGTGTGGGTGTGTGTGTGTGTGGTGTGTGTTCTTTAAAGCATTCTACAACAGTCAATGGAAAAGGAAGAATTCTGATAGATGAGAGGGTTTGCTAAACAGTGGACTGAGTTATGAAGGCAACTTGAAGAATCTCTTTCCTTGGCAATCATTTAAGAAAAGCACCATGGAAAGCTCTAGGCAACACAGTGGGCATTTGGTGCTCATTTTGGACGAGAGGTCATAAAAGATGAATTCTGAAGAGATTACAGCCCTTGGGCACTACTACATGTTTTCACCAGAGATCAAGAAGGGAAATCAATGATCCTTGAAGTCAGCACAGTTTTCAAATGGGGTGAGTCTAGGTCAGAGGAGTTTGGTGCTAACTTACCCAAGGCAACAACAGCCAGTTGTGAAAGATGGAGAACTGGAATCCACACCTGCTGATTCCACCCCACCCCAAATATGCACAGTCTTGCAATGCATCCTTGTGTGCTCTTCCAGATAAATATTAAACAGCTGGTTTGCAAGGCCTTGGTAGAGATGTACACTATTTCATCATTTCATATTTCTGAAAAATTATATCAGAACCTATGTCAGAAGGATGTTGTGTTTTTTCAATGAAGTAGATTTTTTAATGGGAAAAAGAGAAAGTGGCCCAGGATATATATCTTAGCAGCTGAATAAACAAATATAAAGAACAAGCATTTCTGCCTTTACGTGTTATATATTATTTATAAGGCAATCATTCACTTTATTAAAGACTGGACCATTAGTTTCACAATATAATACATTTTCTCCCTTATTTCCTATCTAGAGCTCCTTCTGTAATGGAAGTCAGCCAAATGGAGTAGGAGCATCTTTCTTGGAGGTTCTGCCAGGTTTCCTTTCTTATTTTCGCCTGTTCCTCACTGCTACCCACTACCAATGTCATCACAAGTGAGCTTTTTTCCCACACACTCTTGAGCCCTTCTATAACATCTGTTGATTATCTGGACCTTCAGAAATATGGAATGGGTCTAGTCCTAGGGATAAAGATATTCTCACGTATTCCTGAGTTGAGTGGTCATTTATGGGATGTGGTATCACTACAAAAGAACCAGTCTCTATATCATCAAAAATATCAGGGGCGGGAGGTGGGAGTAAGGTTCAAGAGGAAGGGTACATACGTATACCTCTGGCTAATTCATGTTGATGTATGGCACAAACCAACATAATATTGTAAACCAATTATCCTTCAATTAAAAATAAATAAAAATTGTAAAACAGAAAAAACAATAAACATAGGTCTGGACACAGATATCCCCATAAACTACCTGCAGCTGAGAGTCTAAGTGTTTAAACATTTTTTGGTCCCATTTTATAGTCTGCTATGTCTTTCTAAAGGGTGATTTTCACCTAGAAAGAGTCTGAATTAGTACTAGAACATATTTATCTGAAAAGCCATTTGCCACAATCACACCACTGCAGAAATTAAGCAGGATCTTGAAAGATTGAGTACACAAACAGTCAGCGTTGATTGAGATAAGTAAGGAGGGCTGAACATCATCTGAAGGTAGAGATCTGAGATCCGTAAGTAAGCAAAGGGTAAGAGAAAGGGTTTGCAAAGACAAACTTCCACTTCTTCACTATTGGGCCCACTCTGTCTGGATTCTACTCCCACGTGCCATCGGCATGCCCCAGCTTGAGGGCCTTCATCAATAGTAACTCAGGGGAAATAGAGCCCATGTTCCATTCCAAGGTTCTGTTTCAGCTTCCACTGACCTGTCTAGATGGGATTCCTTTTTTGTTGACTGGAGAAATACTGGTATTTGTCCAGTCAAAGTAGGAATTTATGGCAAACTTAACCTCTGACTTCACAGATTGCTCTATCTCAAATCCTGTTGTATCTCCATTACTAACAGTAAATCCAAAGGAGAGGAAAATCACTGAAGATTTTATGGCTACCAATTCATAGGCTGAAATCAAGTTGCTAACAACACCAACTATGATGTTTGATGAGGACTGACTATGTGTCAAGCCCTTTTATTATCACTATATATGCTATGGGGGCTTCCCAGGTGGCATGGTGGTAAAGAATCCACCTGCCAATGGAAGAGATGCAAGAAAGACAGTTTCCATCCCTAGCTCAGGAAGATCCCCTGGAGTAGGAAATGACAACGCACTGCAGTATTCTTGCCTGGGAAATGCCATGGACAGAGGAGCCTGGTAGACTACAGTCCGTGGAGTTAGAGTTAGGCATGACTAGGTGACTGATCACACA
>SJYT01043930.1:27845-53410 GCA_006410635.1 Cephalophus harveyi | reverse complement strand
CTCATGTTATTGACATTATTATATTTACATAGCATAAACCTTAATATGCTAATACATTCTATTTAAAAATATTGATATTATGCACTTTACTGTTTTTTAAAATGAATGTTTATTAAAGGTTCAGTTTAAGAAATTTTCCTTTGATTTGAAATGCAGAAGTTAGACAAAATAACATCTCTTCCCACCCGAAATATATATACATATTTTAATTTGTAGTATAATTGCTTTACAATGTGTTAGTTTCTGCTGTACAACAACATGAATCTGCTAAATGTACATATTTCCCCTCCCTCTTGAGTCTCTCCCACCACACCCCAATTTCACCCTCTTTTAGTCATCACAGAAAACTAAACTGAGCTCCCTGGCTACACCACAGTTTCCCACCACCTGTCGATTTTGCACATGGCAGTGCTACTTGACGCTCAATTTGTTGCACCCTTTCCTTCCCCTCATTGTGTCCGGAAGTTTGTCCTCTAGGTCTGTGTCTCTGTTCCTGCTCTGCAAATAGGATCATCAGTACCATAGATTTTTCTACATTCCATATATATGTGTTGACATAGGATACCTGTTCTTTTCTTCCTGACTTACTTCCCTCTGTATGACAGACTCTAGGTTCACCCACATCACTACAAATGACCCAGTTTCACCCCTTTTTGTGGCTGATTAATATTCCATTGTATATGGCGTGCTGCGATTCATGGGGTCGCAAAGAGTCGGACACGACTGAGAGACTGAACTGAACTGTTGATGGACATTCAGAAATATTTGCATTTCTCTAATAAGTGATATTGAGCATCTTTTCATGTATTTGTTGGCCATCTGTATAGTTTCTTTGTAGAAATGTCTATTTAGGTCTTCCACCCATTTATTGACTGGGTTTATTTTTTTGACTATTGAGTTGCATGAGGTGTTTGTATAATTTAAAAAATGCTATCTTGTTTTTCTTCATTTGCAAATATTTTCTTCAATTCTGAGGGTTATCTTTTAATTTTGTTTATGGTTTCCTTTGCTGTGCAAAAGCTTTTACGTTTAATTAGGTCCCGTTTTTTTATTTTTGTTTTTATTTTCATTACTCTAGGAAGTGGATTAAAAAAGATCTTGCTCTGATCTATGTCAAAGAGTGTTCTTCTGTCTACATTTTCCTTTAAGAGTTTTATATTATTTGGCATTTAGATCTTTAGTCCACTTTGAGTTTATTTTTAAAATTTTATTATTTAAAAAATTAAAAAAAATTTTTGTGTATTTATTTAATTGCCTCAGGTCCTAGTTGTGATGCACAGACTCTCTAGTTGAGGCTCATGGGCTTAGTTGCCCAAAGCATTTGGGATCTTAGTTCCCTGACCAGACACCAAACCCTTGTCCCCTGTACTGCAAGGCAGATTCTCATCCACTGGACAACCAGGGAAGTCTCCATGAGTTGATTTTTGTGTAGAGTGTTAGGGAGTGTTCTAATTTCATTCTTTTACATGTAGTTGTCCAGTTTGCCCAGCACCATTATTATAGAGATTGTCTTTTCTCCATTGTATATTCTTGCCTCCTTTGTCATAGATTAGGTGGCTATAAATGCAGGGGTTAATCTCTGGGCTTTTTATCCTGTTTCATTGGTTTGTATTTCTGCTTTTGTGCCAGTATCATACTGTTTGGATTACTGTAGCTTTGTCTGAAGTCAGGGGGCCAGATTTCTTTAGCTCCATTCTTCTTTCTCAAGATTTCTTTCACTATTTTGTTCTTTTGTGTTTCCATAAAAAATGTAGAGTTTTTTATTCTAATTCTGTGAAAAATACCCTTGATAATTTGATAGGGATGTGCTGGATCTAGAGATTGTTTTGGGTACTGCAATTATTTTTTCACAATGTTGATTCTTCCAATCCAAGAGCATGGTATATTTCTGCATCTGTTTGTGTCATCTTTGATTTCTTTTATCATCTTATAGTTTTCTGAGTACAAGTCTTTTGCTTCTTTGAAAGTGTGAAAGTGTTAGTTGCTCAGTCATGTCTGACCCTTAGCGACCCCATGAACTGTAGCCCATCAGGCTCCTCTGCCCATGGAATTCTCCAGGCAAGAATACTGGAGTGGGTTGCCATCTCCTTCTCCAGGGGATCTTCCCAACCCAGGGATCAAACCTTGGACTCTTGCATTTCAGGTGGATTCTTTACCATCTGAGACACCAGAGAAGCCCTCAGGTAGATTTATTACAAGGTATTTTATTCTTTTAGATGCAATGATAAATGGGATTGTTTCCTTAATCTCTCTTCCTGATTTTTCATTGTTTGTGTATAGAAATGTCAGAGATTTCTGTGTTCTAGTTTTGTATCTTGTAACTTTACCAAATTCATTGATGAGCTCCAGTAGTTTTCTGTGTTTTTCTTTTTTCAACTTCCCCAAATGCCTTTATCTAGGAAATAAATTGTGTGTGTTTGTGACTGTCTTATAATAATATATGCATATGTGAGAATAATAAAAATGACTTTCACTAAAAACCACTTAAAAGATATTTTCATAATTTTTGGTGGGGTAGGGGGGAAGCTGCATGCAGCATGTGGGATGGGATCTTAGTTCCCTGACCAGAGATCGAACCCATGCCCTCTCCAGTGAAAGCAGGAATTCTTAACCACTAGAATCTGCCAGAGATGGCCCAATATTTTCATAAATTTTAGGATTTTACCTTCACCTCAAGTTCTGGGTTAGGAAAATAATCTGATAAAACCTGTATATTCATGAGGGATCTCTTCCCCTAGGTGACTCATTAACTGCCTCCTATGTTGCTCTGGGAAAATCAATCTTATTCTCTGAGACCATTCTCCACACAGATTAAAGTCATATTGGCCTTCCATGTTCTATTTGGTATCACTTTTTACTAACCTTTGTATTATTAATTAGCTATCTCTTTTCTACTTCGGGGAAATTTCAATAGTTCCATATGCCAGATGTGATTTTTCTCAAGATGCAGCTATTTTAGTTTTGCTAGAGATCAGGACACGACTGGGCGACTTCACTTGTATGCTTTTTCCTTCCACACTGACCATTTAATCAGTTATAATAAATGACTGATGAGAAAAATTTTAAAGTGACTGCTGAGATTGAATATTCTAATTTTTTGAATTGAACCCCAGTCTTCCTGAAATATTAGAGAAACTTGATATCTGGGTTATCTGTACATCCATTTTCTTCATTCAACAAAAAATACTTCTTAAGCTTCTGTTATGTTTCCAGCATTGTCTGGAGAGCTGGGAGTACAGAGAAAAAGATACCATTTCACTCTCCAGTGAGCTCACAGCCTGGCACTAGGAGAAAAACTCAGAAATAGCAAGTTATATTGCATCACTGTGCACTTGGAACAGGAATAGGTGAGTGGTGGAAGGTAAGGAAAGGGTGGAATATTTTTAAGGAAAATATTGCTTTGGGAAAGAAGTAGAAGAATGGGGAAAACTTTAGTTTCAAATTGAGGATCTGCTGCCTCCATCCATGAGGCTGTTTGTCAAATATTTTCTGAGAAGGAAAATTCAGACCCAGTCTTAGTGATATTAGTTTTTCCATCTAAAATCTTTCACTGGGCATGTGGCTAGGGTTCTTTGGAACATTCAAGATGTAAGCTAAATTTCTTTTCTAGCTAGGAGAACTGGGGAGGTTTCATGAGCGGCATTTAAACTGGGCTGTGAAAAACGAACATTTCAAGACACATGAGGCAGGTTTTTATTTGAGTAGTATTCAGTTGTGTGCATGTGTATACACAATGTTTTGGCCATCATAAATAACATGTCTATGAGCATTGTGGTGCATGTATTTTTTGAATTAGTTTTCTACAGATATACACCCAGGAGTGAGGTTGCTGGATCATATGACAACTCTATATTTTTAATTTTCTAAGGAACCTCCACAGAGCTTTCCATAGTGGCTGCACAAACAGTGTAGGAGAGTTCCCTTTTCTCCACACTCCCTCCAGCATTTGTTATTTGTGCAGTCTTTAGTTCTTGATTGTGGGTTCCGGTTCATTTTTGCTCTTCCCCATTTTATATTCATCTTCCTTTCCTCATTGCCTGTCCTGTGGACTTCAAACTACAGCATTAGATGCAAGGACAATAGACTGGTAGAGACTGCTGAGTCAGCCTCTGCAGGATCAGCAAGATCAAGTCCCTGTCACAAGTCCTTTGGTATATTATCTCCTGGTGGTTCTGCTTCTCCGCTGGAACCCTAAGTAATATGGCCAGTAATCCAAATTTCTTATTTTTCCTATCTTTTCAGGAAATTTGGAGCCCAAAGTGACTGAGACCATGGGGGGAGGAAATCATTCGGTGGTGTCTGAGATTGTGTTGGTGGGACTCACCAGTTCTTTGGAGATGCAACTTGTCCTCTTTCTAATTTTCTCTGTGTTTTATGTAACAAGTATTTTAGGAAACCTCCTCATTGTTCTCACAGTGACCTCTGACTCCCATTTACACTCCCCTATGTACTTCCTGCTAGCCAACCTCTCCTTTATTGACGTGTGGGTTTCCTCCATTACAGCTCCCAAGATGATATCTGATCTTTTCAAAGAGAAAAAAGTAATCTCCTTCCAAGGATGCATTGCTCAGATGTTCTTCATTCATGTTATTGGAGGAACCGAGATGGTTCTGCTCATTGCCATGGCCTTTGACCGTTATGTCGCTATCTGTAGGCCTCTCCATTACCTGCTCATCATGAACTTCAGAACTTGTATTTCACTCTTGGTTGCTGCCTGGACCATTGGGATCATCCACTCACTCATCCAGATTCTATTTGTTGTAAATCTACCATTCTGTGGCCCCAATAAAGTGGACAGTTTTTACTGTGATCTTCCTCGATTTATTAGGCTTGCCTGCACAGATACTTACAGACTGGAGCTTGTGGTTACTGCCAATAGTGGTTTCATCTCCCTGGGAACGTTTTTCATTCTGATTACCTCCTATATCTTCATCTTGGTCACTGTTTGGCAACGTTCCTCAAGTGACTTGTCCAAGGCTCTCTCTACACTATCAGCTCACATCGCAGTGGTGGTCTTATTTTTCGGCCCATGTATTTTTGTGTATTCATGGCCATTTCCCACAGTACCAGTGGATAAATTCCTTGCTATTTTTGATGTAGTTATTACTCCATTTCTGAATCCTGCCATCTACAGTTTGAGGAACAAAGAGATGAAGGTGGCAATGAGGAGGATATTCAGTCAGATGTTGAGTTTCAGGAAGCTGTTTTAAATGATTTTGATATCAAGAAAGAGGAACGACCCTACTATTCCCTGTCCACACCACAGACATGAATCAACGAAATATAGTACCGTGGATGCCTTACTTACTAGTTTAATTACCAATGTCCAGAATTTTCTTAATGTGATTTCTGCCCATAACCAAGAAAGATATGGTATTCTTTCTTGTGCAATGTGACAGAATAACAGTATTAATGCAGGACTATTTCCACATTTTCTTGTGTCTCCTCGATAAAAATGAATTTGGACTGGTCTCTTTTATTTATTTTTCCCTCTGGATTCTGAGGAGGATCCTCACTTGTCAGACTGAGTTTTGGATTTTGTGATATAGAATCTGAAGAACAGTGCTTTGGAAATATGACAAAATTTGAAATTATTCAGGATAGTTTTTTTTTTTTTTGAAGTTCAGTAGTGAGATGTGTGTGTAGTAAGTAAACTAGCAAGTAAAGCATCCATGGTGTTGTGTTTCAGCTGTAATGTGTGAAAAAACAGATGAAAGGTAAAAAGGGGATTTTAAAGAGCGATTTTTGGCTATCTCTTTCCTTCAATATAATATTGCCCTTCAATAAAATAAAAGAGTTCAAGTTATTTTGAATTATTTTTGAGTTAAAAAAAAAATCACCATATCAGCCTAAAGTTAGATCACTGGGGTATGGCTTCATAAGGATTTCAGCTAATGCACACAGTAAGTATGAATTAAGCCTTGTAACTACTACAGTTTTTCCAAAATCTTTGTTCCTGTGTCATCTGGGGATTTGAACAATGGAGACCAGGTAATGGGCAGACGATGACCCAGTTAGTGCTAATCCTTGCCTTAATTATACTGAAGTCACCTGTAATTCCTCAGAGTTGCTGTGCTCAGTTGCTTAAGCCGTGTCCAGCTCTTTGCAACCCCATGGACTGTAGCTTTCCAGGCACCTCTGTCCATGGGATTTTCCAGGCAAGAATATTGGAGTGGGTTGCCACTTCTTTCTCCAGGGAATCTTCTCGACCTAGGGATCAAACCCAATTGGCAGGCAGATTCTTTACCACTGAGCCACCAGAGGAGGCCTCCTCAGAGTTAGGTAACTCTTTTCTTTTCAGTGACATGGTTACAAGTGCAGACACCTGAGCCAGACTGTATGAATTCAAAACTTAGCTTCGCTTTTTCAATAATGCATGAATTGTTTAACCTTTTTATCCCTAAATTCTGTTATCTGTAAAATGAATCATCTGGAATTTCTATTTGACTGCTATTGACTTACAAAAATAGCAGTTCCTTATGGCTAAAGGTACTTTCATATGTTTCATACTTATAAGGTGATAAGGATTAGCTAAATTAATACTTGCAAAGTGCTTAAAGCAATTCCTGGCCTATAGTGTTATATACATGCATGTTCAATAAAATAAAACAAAACATTAAAACCACTTCTCAGTTTTGACAAACTTCTTCCATGTTATTAGAGATTATTTCTTTCCTTTCTAACTCCGTTTTCATCAGTCATTGATCAAGAAATTATTCTTTTTCTAAAAGGAGTATTTTAAATTATTGAATTCCTTGGATAAAGAGACCTCAAAATGCCACAATTCAATTTTCATTCTATGCTTTTTCTCTTCAAATTGTATTCTTTTTAAAATTTATTTCTTTAAAAATTGAAGTATAGTGTCACTAGTGGTAAAGAATCTACCTGCTAATGCAGGAGATGTGAGAGACACAGGTTTGACCCCTGGGTCATGAAAATTCCCTGGAGTAGGAAATGGCACTCCAGTATTGTTGCCTGGAAAATTCCATGGGCAGAGGAACCTGGTGAGCTAGAAGTACATGGGGCCGCAAAGAGTTGTCCACGACAGAGCACACTGTGTCTATAGTGTAATTATAATGTGTTAATTACTGCTGTACAGCAACGTGATTCAGTTATACATGCATATACATTCTTTTTCCCATTCTTTTCCATTATAGTTTTCACAGGTATTGAATATAGTTCCCTGTGCTATACAGTAAGACCTTGTTGTTTATCCATTCTATGCATACCAGTTTACATCTACTAACCCCAAAACTCCCATTCTTGCTCTCTCCCACCCGGCTCCCCCTTGGCAACCCCCAGTCTATTCTCTATGTCCCTGATTTTGTTTCTGTTTCATAGACGGGTTCATTTTAGACTTCACATATAAGTGATATCATATGGTATTTCTCTTTGTCTTTCTGATTTACTTCACTTAGTGTGATAATCTCTAGTTGCATACATGTTGCTGCAAATGGCACTACTTTGCTATTTTTTTTATTACTGAGTTGTATTCCACTGTATACATGTACCAAATTTTTTTTTTTTTAATCCAGGCCTCTGTCTATGGACATTTAGGTTGTTTACCTGTCTTGGCTATTGTGAATCAGTCAGTTCAGTCATTCAGTTGTGTCTGACTCTTTGTGACCTTATGGACTGCAACATGCCAGGCTTCCCTGTCCATCAGCAACTCCTGGAGCTTGCTCAAACGCATGTCCATCCCGTGCTGTTATGAACATAGAAGTGCATACACCCTTTTGAATTATAGTTTTGTCTGCATATATGCCCAGGAATGGGATTGTTGGATCATAAGATAATTCTGTTTTCAGTTTTCTAAGAAAACTCTGTACTATTTTCCACAGTGGCTGCACAAACTTACATTCCCACCAACTGTGTAGGAGGGTTCCCTTTTCTCCATACTCTGTCCAACATTTGTTACATGTAGACTTTTTAATGATGGCCATTCTGAGCAATGTGAGGTAGTACCTTATTGTAGTTTTGACTTGTATTTCTCTAATAATTAGTGATGTTGGGATCTTTTCATTTGCCTATTGGACATTTGTGTTTATTCTTTGGAGAAATGTCTCTTTAGGTCTTCTGCTCATTTTTTTTTGTTTGGGTTGTTAATTTTTTTCTTGTTTTCTAGTTGCATGAGCTGTTTGTGTATTTTGGAAATTAAGCCCTTGTTGGTTGCATTGTTTGCAATTATTTCCTTCCTTTCTGTAGTTTGTCTTTTCATTTGTTTAAGATTTCCTTTGTTGGGCAGAAGCTCGTAAATTTGACTAGGCACCTTTGTTTCAGTTGAGTTCAGTTCAATTGCTCTGTTGTGTCTGACTCTTTGTGACCCCACGGACTGTAGCACACCAGGCTTCCCTGTCTATCATCCACTCCCAAAGCTTGCTCAAACTAATGTCCACTGAGGCGGTGATGCCACCCAACCATCCCATTCTCTGTCGTCCCCTTCTCTTCCTGCCTTCAATCTTTCCCAGCATCAGGGTCTTTTTCCAATGAGTCAGTTCTTTGCATCAGATGGCCAGAGTATTGAAGCTTCAGCTTCAGCATTAGTCCTTCCAATGATCATTCAGGATTGATTTCCTTTAGGATTGACTGGTTTGATCTTCTTGCATTCCAAGGGACTCTAAGAGTCTTCTCCAACACCATAGTTCAAAAGCATCAATTCTTTGGCGCTCAACTTTCTTTATAATCCAACTCTCACATCCATACATGACTACTGGAGAAACCATAGCTTTGACTAGATTGGTCTTTGTTGGCAAAGTAATGTCTCTGCTTTTTAATATGCTGTCTGGGTGGGTCATAGCTTTTCTTCCACTCTTTTAATTTCATGGCTGCAGTCACCATCTGCAGTGATTTTGGAGCCCCCTAAAATTAAGTCTGTCACTGTTTCTCCAACTATTTGCTCATTGGGCATTTGTGGATATTTTTTGGAGAAATGTATCTTTAGGTCTTCTGTTCATTTTTTTTTGGTTTGAGTTGCTCATTTTTTTCTTGTTGTCTAGTGATGGGACCAGATGCCATGATCTTAGTTTTCAGAATGCTGTTTTAAGCCAACTTTTTCACTCTTTTCTTTATTTTCATTTTTATTTCTATTGTCTTGGGAGACTGACCTAAGAAAACATTGGTATGATATATGTCAGAAAATATTTTGCCTATGTTCTCTTCTAGGAGTTTTGTGGTATCACGTCTTATGTTTAAGTTTTTAAGCCATCAATTGCATTCTTATATGCTCTTCAATAGTTTTATGAAGCTTGTCTTTGTTATCTATGGTTCTTTTTAAGATTTAAAATTCTAAAAAATTTTAAAATTGAAGTATAGTTGATGTACAACATATGCTACAATATTATATGTTACATAATACAATGAGACAATTTTTTAAAATTTACTTATTTTTAATTGAAGGATATAATTCACAATTTTTTAAAAAGATTTTTTGATGTGGACCATTTTTAAAGCTTTTATTGAATTTGTTGCAATATTGTTTCTGATTTATGTTTTTTGTTTTTTGCCACAAGGCATGTGGGATCTTAGCTCTGTGACCAGGGATCAAACTTGCACCCCTGCATTGGAAGGTGAAATCTTAACCCCTGCAGGGCCATCCTGATTCACAATTTTTAAAGGTTATGTTTCATTTATAGTTATTATAAAATATTGGCTATATTCCCTGTGTTGTACAATATATCCTTGCAGCTTATTTTATACATAATAGCTTGTAACTCTTAATCCCCTTTTCCTATACAGCTCCTTCCCCTTTCCTCTTTTTACTGGTAACCACTAGTTTGTTCTCTATATCTGTGAGTCTGCTTTTTTTTTGTCATATGCATTAGTTTGTTATAATTTTTGGATTCCACATCTAAGTGATATAATTCAGTATTTGTCTCTCTCTGTGTGACATTTCACTTAGCATAATGCCCTAAAAGTCCATCCATATTGTTGCAAATAGCGTTATTTCATTCATTTTCATGGTGGAGTTATATTTCACTATATATATATAATGTATATATATATACAACAATCTCTTTATTATCTATGGTGCTTTTTTAAAAACTTAATTTATTTTTTATTGAAAGATAATTGCTTTACAGAATTTTGCTGTTTTCTGTCACACCTCAACATAAATCAGCCATAGGTATACATATATCCCCTCACTTTTGAAACTCCCTCCCGTGTTCTTCCCCATCCCACCCCTCTAGGTTGATACAGAGCCCCGTTTTGAGCTTCCTGAGCCATACAGCAAATTCCCATTGACTATCTATTTTACGTATGGTATGTGAGTTTCCATGTTACTCTTTCCATACATCTCACCTTCTCCTCCCCTCTCCCCATGTCCATAAATCTATTCTCTATGTCTGTTTCTCTATTGTTGCCCTGTAAATAAATTCTTCAGTACCATTTTTCTAGATTCCGTATATATATGTTAGAATATGGTATTTATCTTTCTCTTTCTGACTCACTTCACTCTGTATAATAGGTTCCAGGTTCATCCACCTTATTAGAACTGACTCAGATGCATTACTTTATATGGTTGAGTAATA
The DNA here is from genome assembly GCA_006410635.1 of Cephalophus harveyi. NCBI lineage: Eukaryota > Metazoa > Chordata > Mammalia > Artiodactyla > Bovidae > Cephalophus > Cephalophus harveyi. Next base: position 42,881 of record SJYT01043930.1, on the reverse strand, counting down.
TTCCATTGTGTATATGTACCACTACTTCTTTATCCATTCATCTGTTGATGGACATCTAGGTTGCTTCCATGTTCTAGCTACTGTAAATAGTGCTGCAATGAACAATGGGACACACGTGTCTCTTTCAATTTTGGTTTCCTCAGGGTATATGCCTAGGAGTGGGATTGCTGGGTCATATGTGGTTTTATTCCTAGTTTTTTTTAAGCAATCTCCATACTGTCTTTCATAGTGGCTGTATCAATTTACATTCCCATCAACAGTGCAAGATCATTCCCTTTTCTCCACACCCTCTCCAGCATTTATTGTTTGTAGACTTTTTGATGAGGGCCTTTCTGACCCATGTGAGGTGATATCTCATTGTAGTTTTGATTTGCATTTCTCTAATAACGAGTGATGTTGAACATCTTTTCATGTGTTTGTTAGCCATCTGTATGTCTTCTTTGGAGAGATGTCTGTTTAGGTCTTTTCCCCACCTTTTGATTGGGTTGTTTGTTTTTCTGGCATTGAGTTGTATGAGCTGCTTGTATATTTTGGAAATAAATCCTTTGTCAGTCATTTCATTTGCTATTATTTTCTCACATTCTGAGGGTTGTCCTTTCACCTTGCTTATAGTTTCCTTGGCTGTGCGAAAGGTTTTAAGTTTAGTCAGGTCCCACTTGTTTACTTTTGTTTTTGTTTCCATTACTCTAGGAGATGGGTCATAGAGGATCTTGCTTTGATTTATATCATCAAGTGTTCTGCCTATGTTTTCCTCTAATAGTTTAATAGTTTCTAGTCTTACATTTAGGTCTTTAATTCATTTTGAGTTTATCTTTGTGTATGGTGTTAGGAAGTGTTCTAATTTCATTCTTTTACATGTAGCTGTCCAGTTTTCCCAGCACCATTTATTGAAGAGGCTGTCTTTGCCCCATTGTGTATTCTTGCCTCCTTTGTCAAAAATAAGGTACCATAGGTGCATGGGTTTATTTCTGGGTTTTCTATCTTATTCCATGGGTCTATACTTCAGTTTTTGTGCCAGTACCATAATGTCTTGATGACTGTAACTTTGTAGTATAATCTGAAGTCAAGAAGGTTTATTCCTCCAGCTCCATTCTTCTTTCTCAGAGTTCTTTGGCTATTTGTGGTCTTTTGTGTTTACATATGTATTGTGAAGTTTTTTGTTCTAGTTTGGTGAAAAATGCCATTGGTAATTTCATAGGGATTGCATTGAATCTGTAGATTGCATTTGGTAGTATAGACATTATCACAATATTGGTTCTTCCTACCCAGGAACATGTAATATCTCTCCGTTTATGTCATCTTTGATGTCTTTCATTAGTGTGTTTTAATTTTCTGTGTCTCCTTAGGTAAGCTTATTCCTAGATATTTAATTCTTTTTGTTTCATTGGTTAATGGAACTGATTCATTAATTTCTTTTTCTGATTTTTTATTGTTACAGTATAGAAATGCAAGTGATTTCTGTATATTGATTTTGTATCCTGCAACTTTGGTAAATTCACTGATTAGCTCTAGTAATTTCCTGATACTATCTTTAGGGTTTTCTATGTACAGTATCATGTCATCTGCACACAGGGAGAGCTTTACTTCTTTTCCAACCTGGATTCCTTTTATTTCTTTTTCTTCTCTGATTGGTGTAGCTAGGACTTCCAGAACTATGTTGAGTAATAGTAGTGAAAGTGGACACCCTTGTCTTGTTCCTGATCTTAGGGGGGATGCTTTCAGTTTTTCACCGTTGAGAATAATGTTTGCTGTAGGCTTATCATATATGGCCTTTACTCTGTTGAGGTAGGTTCCTTATATGCCCTCTATGGTGCTTTTTAATGTGCTAGAAGAAGCAAGCAGATTTGGTTATGAGGAAAATTACATAAATAGAAATTTAATTAATCAAAAAAGATACTGAATGCTCACTATATTCTTTTTTAAACAAACTTCATTTTGTATTGGGGTATAGCTGATTAACAATGGTGTAATAGTTTCAGGTCAGCAGCCAATGGACTTAGCCATACATATACATGAATCCATTCTATATTCTAAATCCTGTGCCAGGATCTGTAGAAAACTGTTAGAAGCATACAAATCAACTACTGGAAAGGACAGTGGATCTCTGAGGCAAAAATCACTGTGAGCAAGTAAGGGGTGTGGTAAGGTGGGCCGACTTAACAAAAAGGTTTGGGTAGAGGGGATCCATGAATTTGTGAACATTTTGGAAAGGAGTTAGAGGCCATTACAATTGTTCTTCTGAGGTAAGTGCATGCCTTGGAAGGAGAGAAGTTCCAGGAAAGCTCTGGAGGCTAAGAGGAGATCAGTGCCACAGCATGTCAGGGCATGGATATCTCCTCTACCTCATTGCCTGACAAGGGTCCCTGAAGATGGAAAAGATTGACTCTATCAGCTTCACTGAGTCTTTTTCACTCTTCTAAGCCAGTTTGGACTTTCTCTTGCTTGAATACACCAGGCTTGTGGTCTGAGACCCATACCCTGGCCCTTTCCTCCACTTGCCTCGAGTTTCACCTAGGTAAATGTAGGGTTGGTTCCTGCTCATCATTCAGATATCAGCTTGAGTGTCAATGCCAGGAAAAGACATCCTATCTAAGGAAGTTCCCTCTTGCCTTTCTAAAACTCTACTTATTCTTTTTTTTTTTTAATTTTTACTTTATTTTACTTTACAATACCGTATTGGTTTTGCCATACATTGACATGAATCCACCATGGGTGTATATGAGATCCCAATCCTGAATCCCCCTCCCACATCCCACCCCATTTCCTCTCTCTGGATCATCCCCGTGTACCAGCCCCTAGCATCCTGTATTGAACATAGGCTGGTGCTTCATTCTTACATGATAGTATACATGTTTCAATGCCATTCTCCCAAATCATCCCACCCTCTCCCTCTCCCACAGAGTCCAAAAGTCCGTTCTATACACTGTGTCTCTTTTGCTGTCTCGCATACAGGGTCATCATTGTCATCTTTTTAAATTCCATATATATGTGTCAGTATACTGTATTGGTGTTTTTCTTTCTGGCTTACTTCACTCTGTATAATAGGTTCCAGTTTCATCCATCTCATTAGAACAGATTCAAATGAATTCTTTTTGATGGCTGAGTAATACTCCATTGTGTATATGTACCACAGCTTTCTTATCCATTCATCTGCTGATGGACATCTAGGTTGTTTCCATGTCCTGGCTATTATAAACAGTGCTGCAATGAACATTGGGGTACATGTGTCTCTTTCAGTTCTGGTTTCCTCAGTGTGTATGCCCAGCAGTGGGATTGCTGGGTCATAAGGCAGTTCTATTTGGAGTAAAACTCTACTTATTCTTTACCATTCTTTTTAAAAATGTCTTCATATTTTTAAAATCTATTTGAAATATTGCTTTGTTAATTATTTTTGTTTCTATCCATAGGAAAAAAAGATTCATAAAATGGAAAGTAAAATTTCTTTGTTCTTTGTACCTAGAGGGATGCCTGACTTACAGTAGGAAGTCAATGTGCAGAGAGCAATGGTAAATAAAATCTGAGAGGGAGAAAGAAACAACTCTTTCTTTCTGAATCACAAGGAATGGAAAAGGATGGGAAAACCTAGTAGATTTAGCACAACCACTAAAATAAACTTTTTCAGAGGCACATGTACCCCAGTGTTCATTACAACACTATTTACAATAGCTCGGACAAGGAAGTGACCGAGATGTCCATCGACAGATGAATGGATTAAGAAGCTGTGGTGCATACATATGATGGAATATTATTCAGCCATAAAATTGAATGAATTTGAGTCAGTTCTAGTGAGGTGGGTGAAACTAGAGCCTGTTATACAGAGGGAAATAAGTCAGAAAGAGAAAAACAGATATCATATATTAATGCATATACATGGAATCTAGAAAAATGGTACTGATGAACTTATTTTCAGGGAAGGAATAGAGATGCAGGCATAGAGAACAGACTTGTGGACACAGTGGGGGAAGGAGAGGGTGGGACAGAATTGAGAGAGTAGCACTGACATACATACCATGCATAAAATATATAGCTGATGGGAAGCGGCAGCATAATACAAGGAGTTCAACCTGGTATTCTGTGACAGCCTAGAAGGGTGGGATGCGGTGGTGGGTTGAGGGGAGATTCAAGAGGAAGGTGACAAATGACATATTTACCCTTATGGTTGATTCACATTGTTGCATGGCAGAAACCAACACAACATTTTAAAGCAATTATCCTCCAATTAAAAAAAATACTGCCAAGTCAAAAATTAGAAAAAAAAAAACAAGGAAGCTTACCTATAGAGAAACACAAAGAAGAAAAAAAACAAACACCAAAAATAATCCCATTCAAATATAGTGGTAAAAAATTTATGTTTCTTTTAAGATATTTATTTTTACACTTAAAAATTATACACATAAATTATACACACAAAATATACACACAGAAATTATACACACAATAATATCACACTGTTCCACAATTCATTTAACAATATGATATGATGTAAATCTTTTCATGTTGATGTATTCTAGCATGTGGCTAGAACTGATGGCTATTTGGTAATATAGTGAATAGATAAGAGTTATATTGCTTTGCTGTTGTTTAGTTGCTAAGTCATGTCTGACTTTTTGTGGTCCCATGGACTGTAGCCCACCAGGCTCCTCTGTTCAATTTCACAGGCAAGAACACAGGAATGGGTTGCCATTTCCTTCTGTAGGGGATCTTCCGGATCCAGGGATTGAACCTGGGAGTCCTGCATTGCAGGCAGATTCTTTACCATCTGAGTCACCTATATTGCTTTAATGAATACTTTATTGTTAACATTTGTTTCCAATTTTTAAAAGTGAAAGTGTAAGTTGCTCAGTCGTGTCTGACTCTTTGCGACCCATGGACCATAGCCTGTCAGGCTCCTCTGTCCATGGAATCCTCCAGGCTAGAGTACTGGAGTGGGTAGCCATTCCCTTCTCCAGGGGATCTTCTCAACCCAGGGATTGAACCAGTCACCAACAATACCTCTATGAAAGATCTTGATGTACCTCCTGTGTGTATACATGTATATAAACATATATATATATATGGCTTTGATTACTTCCTCATGACAACTTAATAGAAATGAAATTGTTGCTAAAATATATTCATAGGGTTTCATTACATATTGTAAAATTGCCCTCTAAAATGGTTGTGTCAATTTAAAATTCCTCATCAGCAGTGAATTAGAGGACTAGTTGCTCCTACCTTTGGAAAAGGTGGATCTATAATTTGAATCTTTGCAAACTGAAAAAATGAAAAATGTTATCTACTGATATATATAATTAAAATTTTCTTACTTTTTATTATCAAATATTACATATTTACAAAAATGTAGCACATATTTAGTTAGAAAGCAGGATACCTGCTAACCCATCCATCATTGCACCTATTCTCCTAACTTCTATTCCTTTAATCTGCTTCCCATTCAGATGTAATCAACATTCAGGATTTTTTTGTTTATGCTTTCTCAAAGCTGCTCCTCTTACAACTATGCAAGAAATTGTCCCAGAACTCATTGCTGATCATTCTACGGTTGTTTGGCATTCGAAGTAAATTGGAAAGGTGAAAAAGCTTGATAAATGGATGCCTCATGAGCTAACTGCAAATCAAAAACAAAAAATCATCGTTTTAAAGTGTCATCTTCTGTTATTCTATGCAACAACAATGAACCATTTCTTGATCCGATTGTGATGTGGGATGAAAACTGAATTTTATATGACAATCAGTGATGACTAGCTCAGTGGCTGGACTGAGAAGAAGCTCCAAAGCTAAACTTGCACCAAAAACGGGTCATGGTCACTGGTTGGTGGTCTGCTGCCTGTCTGATTCACCACAGCTTTCTGAATTCCTGTGAAAACATCACATCTGAGAAGTATGCTTAGCAAATCCATGAGATGCACTGATAACCGCAATGCCTACAACCAGCATTGGTCAACAGAAAGGGCCCAATTCTTCTCCATGACAATGCCTGACCGCACATCACACAAGCAACTGTTCAAAAGTTGAGTGAATTGAGCTATAAAGTTTTGCATTATTTGTCATATTATGCTGGCTTCTCACTAGCCAACTGCCACTTCTTCAAGCATCTTGACAACTTTGTGCAGGAAAATGCTTCCACAACCAGTAGAATGATGCACAAAATGCTTTCCAAGAGTTCATAGAATTCTGAGCCATGGATTTTTTTTTTTTTTTTTTGCTACAGGAATAAACAAACTTATTTCTCATTGGCAAAAATGTATTGATTGCAATGGTTCCTATTCTTATGAATAAAGATGTGTTTGAGCCTAGCTATGATGATTTAAAATCCAGTGTCTGAAACCAATATCACTTTTGCACCAACCCAATAGAATAAATGAATTCAGTAAAGTTGTAGGATACAAAATTAATATACATAAATTTGCTGCATTTATATACAATAATCCAAAGAAATCAAGAAAACAATCTTATTGACACTTGCATCAGAAATAATAAAATATCTAGGAATAAATTTAACCAAGGTGGTGAAAGACCTATACTCTGAAAACTAGAAGATATTCGTGAAAGAAACTGAAGATGACCCAAATAAGTGAAAAGAAATTTTGTGTTCATGGATTGGGAGAATTAATATTTTTAAAATGTACATACGACCCAAGGAAGTCTACAGATTCAGTGCAATCTCAATTGAAATATCCATGGCATTTTTAACAGAACTAGAATAAACAATTCTTAAATTTGTATGGAACCATAAAAGAACTTGAATATTCAATGTAATCTTGAGAAAGATATACAAAGCTAAAGGTATCATACTGCATGGCCTCAAACTATACTACAAAACTATAGTAATCCAAACAGCATGATGATGGTGCAAAGCAGAAACATAGACCAATGAAACAGAATAGAGAGCCTGGAAACAAACCCATGCATATACCGTCAAAGCAATTAAACAATAACAACAAATGGCAAAAGGAGACAAAAATATACAATGGGGAAAAGACAGTGCTGGGAAAGCTGGACCACTACCTGTAAAAAAAAAAAAAAAAGTGAAAATGGATCATTTTCTCACACTATATATTAAAAAACTCAAAATGGATTAAAGACTTAAAGGTAAGCCCTGAAACCATGAAATTAGGAGAAAACATGAGCTATATGGTCTTCATATGCAGTTTCCCTTTAAACTCAGTCTTCAGTTCAGTTCAGTCGCTCAGTCGTGTCCAACTCTTTGCGACACCATGAATCGCAGCACGCCAGGCCTCCCTGTTCATTACCATCTCTCAGAGTTCACCCAGACTCACATCCATCGAGTCCGTGATGCTTTTTTTGTCTCCTTAGTTGATGGAATTCCAGCTGAGCTATTTCAAATCCTAAAAGATCATGTGGTTAAGGTGCTGCACTCAATATGCCAGCGAATATGGAAAACTCAGCAGTGGCCACAGGACTAGAAAAGGTCAGTTTTCATTCCAATCCCAAAGAAAGGCAATGCCAAAAAATGTTCAAACTACTACACAATTGCACTCATTTCACACTCTAGCAAAGTAATGCTCAAAATTCTCCAAGCCGCTTCAATAGTATTTGAACCAAGAACTTCCAGATGTTCAAGTTGGATTTAGAAAAGGCAGAGGAACCAGAGACCAAATTGCCAACATGCATTGGATCATAGAAAGAAAAACAAGAGAATTCCAGAAAAACATCTACTTCTGCTTCAGTGACTATGCTAAAAGCCTTTGACTGTGTGAATCCAACAAACTGGAAGGTTCTTAAAGAGATGGAAATACCAGACCACCTTAACTGCCTCCTGAGAAATCTGTATGCAGGTCAAGAAGCAACAGTTAGAACCAGACATGGAATAATAGACTGGTTCCAAATTTGGAAAGGAGTATATCAAAGCTGTATATTGTCACTCTGCTTACTTAACTTATATTCGAGTACATCATTCGAAATGTTGGGTTGGATGATGCACAAACTGGAATCAAGATTGCTGGCAGAACTATCAATAACTTCAAATATGCAGATGACACCACCCTTATAGCAGAAAGCAAAGAGGAACTAAAGAGCCTCTTGATGAAATTGAAAGAGAAGAGTGAAAAAGCTGGCTTAAAACTTAACATTCAAAAAACAAAGATTATGCCATCTGGTCCCATCACTTCATGGCAAATAGATGAGAAAACAATGGAAACAGTGACAGGCTTTACTTTCCTGGGCTCCAAAATCACTGCAGATGGTGACTGCAGCCATGAAATTAAAAGATGCTTGCTTCTTGGAAGAAAAGCTATGACAAAACTAGGCAGCATATTAAAAAGCAGAGACATTACTTTGCTCACAAAGGCCTGTATAGTCAAAGCTATGATTTTTCCAGTAGCTATGTATGGATATGAGAATTGGACCATAAAGAAGGCTGAACACCCAAGAATTGATCCTTTCGAACTGTGGTGTTGGAGAAGACTGCAAGGAGATCCAACCAGTCCATCCTAAGGAAAATGAGTCCTGAATCTCTATTCATTGGAAGGACTGATGCTGAAGCTAAAGCTCCAATACTTTGGCCATCTGATGCAAACAGCCAACTCATTTGAAAATACCCTGATGCTGGGAAAGATCCAAGGCAGGAGGAGAAGGGGATGACAGAGGATGTGATGGTTGAATGGCATCACCATTCAATGGACGTGAGTTTGAGCAAGCTCAGGGAGATGGTGAAGGTCAGGGAAGCCTGACATGTTGCAATCCGTGGGGTTGTAAAGAGTCAGACATGACCGAGCAACTGAACAAATAATAAACCTTTTTATAGGTCAAAGAAGGCTGTCTACTTGTGAAAGGTGTATCTATTTTCAGAACATTCTGGTAACAATTCCTTTTAAATTGCAGTAATCAACATTAATATTTTATAACTTGACAACACTCTGATGAAACATGTCTGTAGTCCAGAGCCCTGGATTTAGAGTCTTGTGGGACTGAAAGGGATTTAGTGAGCCAAAATTGCTGATATAAGAGATAGCCTTATGGTCTGTGGTTTCTCATTTGCTGTTACCTCCTTTACTCATGGAAGAGTGTCTTTTTGCTATGAAACCTCTAGTAAGTACTAGAGTAGAAAAATACTCTATTTCCTGCTGATTCTCGAGCATTCTAAGTTGTTGGGTTTCTTGGTTATATCTACTGTACTGATTCATGTTAAAGCAAAAATATTTTTGTACATCGATTTAAGACACCATTAAACTTGATACCAAGAAGCTACTTTCTTTTCTCTGTTCTTTTTATCTCCCAGGTGAAAATCAGGATGGACTCTGAGGCATAATTCACAGGAATATCCAATGAATGAAGGGCTGTTTATTCCCAAGACTCACACAAATGCTTGGCTACCATATGATAATTAGATTTTTTTAAAACTTGAGGACAACAATATTAAGCTCTTTGTTTCAGAAAGGTTTGTAGTCTCAATCAGAGCGAAACTGTCCTTTCCTGAACCTAGAAAAATGTTTCTATTTCAAGCACTATCATGCAAAACATATGTAAAACAAATGTTTTACTGTTTAGCAGATTCAAAATCAATCCACCCTATCCTTGGGTCTCTCTGCAGTGATTGCTCAGTAATTTCCTCTCCCTTTAACTTAATCTACAGTTTTATTGTTATTTGACGTATTTGTTATATATGTATTCTGGGCAATGCATGGAAAGGAATACAAGATATATAACACTATGACTTTTGCTAAGAGTACTGCGGAGATGATGCTGAAGTACATGGTGAATGAAGAGTGGAATTTTGACTGGAAAAGAGGGAGGAGGAAAAGCATGATATTTTTATCTTTTCTATGCCGTATTCCTTTCTATTCCCCTATGCTTTATGTCCTTTCAGTTTTTCATGGTAGATAAAGTCCTAAGTGATGTTTTCCGTTTCTGTGTTTTATAAACTCTCACTTTCTGTCATTTGGTTCTCAGAATCCATCAAACTAACTCTTATTTTTTTCTTTTAGAAATTATAGCTCATATAACTGGAAGTTTTTTTATCTTCTCACACAGTCTGGAAGGAATTGATCTACCATCTGAGGAAAATAGACTCAGCTTAACTCAGGTAAGAGAGATTTCTGGTTCTTACTGCTCTTCTTTGCAAATAGGGTTAATAACATTTTCATCACTGGATATGAGTCATTTCTGGGGCTCTGAGAAGAATCACTTGTGCTGTTTTTGATGCAACACAGATGAAACAGACAGTGGAATGCAGTAAAATACATTTCTCATGTGAAAAGCTAATTATAGGGAACTAAGAGCAGGTATAGGCAGCATAGCATAATTTGGGTGTCAAGTTGTTGATGTCTCTTTCTGATGTGCAAGGACGGTGGGTTAAAAGTGGGAGAACTGTATGGGCTTCCCCGGCAGTTCAGGGGTTAAGACTGTACTTCCACCACATGGGCCTTCAGCTGTCCGATTCCTGGATGGAGAACTAAGATCACACATACTGCTCAGTCAAGAAAATAAAAAGGTGGGAGAGTTATAGCAACCTGAAATATTCCAGAAGCATGGCACACTTTGTTGTTTAGTTGCTAAGTCATGTCCAACTCTTTTGCCATCCCATGGACTGCAGCCTGCCAGGTTCATCTGTCCATGAGATTTCTCAGGCAAGAACACTGGAGTGGGTTGCCATTTCCTTTTCCAGGGGATCTTCATGACCCAGGGATAGGACCCACGTCACCTGTTTGACAGATGGATTCTTTACTACTGAGCCGCCAGGGAAGTTCATGGCACAGTTAGGGACATATATAACTAAAAGGGCTTCCCTTGTGGCTCAGCTGGTAAAGAATCTGCCTGCAATGCAGGAGACCTGGGTTTGACCCCTGGGTTGGGCAGATACCCTGGAGAAGGAAAAGGCTGCCCACTCCAGTATTCTGGCCTGGAGAATTCCATGGACTGTATAGCCCATGGGGTCACAAAGAGTTGGGCACGACTGAGCGGCTTTCACATAACTGAAATAAAAATCTTGTGACAGTTGTTAGATTTGGGTTTTATATAAACCTAGGTGACTACATTGATTTCCTCTAGCCCTTCATGTAGAAGTGGCGCAACATGTAAATGGCTTAATTGAAAAGGATCTGGAAAGGATACTTTGGAGGCCAGGAACTTGGAAGAGAATAGATCTTGGTGAGGATGTCATAGTGGAGGTCTTGGACAGCCAGGGACTGTCTGAGAGAAGTAGATAATGAGCAGGAGCAGAAGGCAGTATGACAAGAGATGGTAGAGGAGCTGGAGATGAGGTGGCAGACACCAAAGACCCTCGGCTTGTCGAGTTCCTCGTAGTAAAAGCTACTTCCTCACACCCTTGAAGTTACTTTGTCTTTAGGTTGTCAGTGACTTATAGGATAGTGTAGTGAAAAACCCTGGAGTCAACTTGCTTTTTAAATTTGTATTTTTTCTTTAAAGGGAAAAATACATTCAAAATAGAAAATTTATCATCCATAGTCTCTTCATAGAAAGCAACTGTTAAAAATTTTGACATTTTCTTCCAGTACTTTTTAATCCATTGCATCTTTAAAACAATTGCAAGAATTGGATTTGTACTGGACACCTAGCTATGCAAAATTAGGCAATTAATTCAATCTCTTTGAGTCCTTATTTTGTATCTGCAAAATATGGATCATATTCCTTTTTCCTATGCTCTACCCTGGTACTGTGAAACAAAAGAGATGAAAGAGACTTTTTAGAGACTGCAAACTTTTAGAAAAAGGAAATTAATGTTACAAACTTTGATTTTGTATTCTGTAGGAAATTATTAATAAAACGGGTTTAAAAAGTAACAGCATTTTGGTAGGAACCAACTTGAAGAAATTGTCTTATTTGAAATTATATGAGAGAGTAGGTGCATTCTTGATTCAGATGAGTTTATAACTCATGGCTAACTGTGAGGAATAATGATATTCCTACATACTGTATTTTATTTTCAGAGGGTATAGCACAGCTATAATGTATACATTAAATAATATTTTATATATATATATATAATATTAATGTTTTCTAAAGCCAGTATGAGATCAGAATAAATGGAAGTATGTCATGCAAATTTCAGGAAATAATTGTATTATATATATGATTAGATAGACTCTTTTTAATACCTTACAACCAAGATTCATTAACACATTAAGGAAGTAGAAATATGTGTAGACAGTAAAGAAGACAAGAAATCTACTAACATGTTTAAAAGAGTTGAGAAAGGAGATGTCATTAGTAATAAAAAGTGTTTATCCTGCATGTAAGATTAAGGAGAGGTATAATACTGAAAAATTATGTCATTTAGTCACTGACCAAAGATTTAGTTGATGACTTCTTTGGCATTTTTCACATGCATAGAGAAGTGAAAGTCGCTCAGTCATATCTGACTCTTTGTGACCCCATGGACTATACAGTCCATGGAATTCTCCAGGCTAGAATACTGGAGTGGATAGTCAGTCCCTTCTCCAGGGGATCTTCCCAACCCAGGGATCGAACCCAGGTCTCCCACATTGCAGGTGGATTCTTTACCAGCTGGGCCACGAGGGAAGCCCAGGAATACTGGAGTGGGTAGCCTATCCCTTCATTGAACCGGGATCTCCTACATTGCAGGTGGATTCCTTACCAACTGAGCTATCAGGGAAGCATTCACATCATTATCTGGTGAATCACAATAATTTCTATCTCTCTTAAGTAGTAAGCAGAAGTAAACAGTTGTAAATAATCCTGTGAAGTAAATTATGTCTGAGGGTTTGGAGAGGAGTGAGAAAGCCATTCATTAAATCCTCAAATGGATGCCCAAAATAGGTTTTAGAATTTACACAGTTGCACATATTTAAAGTTGCATATTGTGTATGTAGCCTTGATCTTCCCTTTGGCCCCTAGGTTACAATGATTTATGTCCTCCCCTATGTTAATGATTTTAGTTATAATCTTTTCAGTTATGCCCACATAAGAATGCTTAGAGAAGTGGGATAATTAAATAAGATGGTATTGCTAAGCTATCTGGAAGTAAGTCAGAATAAATCTATACTAGCATCAGAGACTAATATCTAAGCCTTTGGACCACTTACTTTTCATTTATGAGTATTTTGCATGTTCCATGAACAGAAATGTCTGTGGCTCGTGGAGAAGGAAATGGCAACCCATTCCAGTATTCTTGCCTGGAGAATCCTGTGGACAGAGGAGCCTGGAGGGCTGCCCTCCATATGGTCGCACAGAGTCGCACACGACTGAAGTTACTTAGCATGCATGCATGCATTGGAGAAGGAAATGGCAACCCACACCAGTGTTCTTGCCTGGAGAATCCCAGGGACAGAGGAGCCTGGTGGGCTACCATCGATGGGGTCACATAGAGTTAGACATGACTGAAGCGACTTAGCAGCAGCAGCATGAATTGGGAATAACCTTTGATGAAAAGAGATAGTTAAAATGCTAATCACAGTCATATCTGACCCTTTGTGACTCCATGGACTAAAGCCTGCCAGACTCCTCTGTCCATGGGATTTCCCAGGCAAGAATACTGGAGTGGATTGCCATGCCCATATCCAGGGGCTCTTCCTGACTCAGGGATCGGACCTGCATCTCCTGTATTGGAGGCAGATTCTTTATCATCTGAGCCACCAGGGAAGCCCATTTCTCTTCAAACATAGACCAGAAAGAAATATAGCCTAATTCTTCCCCCATGGAGTAAGAATTCAAGCCTTCTGTAATGTCCATAATGCCCCTCCTTCACTACTATCAGTTGTCTGTCCTTTAAATAGTCTTCCTTTGTCTAATCTTTTTAATTTTTTAAAAAATTGAGTACAATTGAAATATAACATTGTATTAGTTTCAGGTGCACAGCATAATGGGAACATAAGCCTGTAAGGATTTAAGTCCTTTCCTACGTTAATGACTAGTTAGAATTCTTATTTGAGGAGTTATAATCTTCAGGTTCAGCTTGTAGAATAGGCATTACCAACAGAGAGAGAGATGACAAAGTCTTTGCACATCCCATTAGCTACAATATTGTTCAGAAAGTAGGAAACGGTGAACAGTATAAGAGGATGCATCTTATACAGAAGGATAAAGATTTATCTATTTTGAGGTATTTGGTAATCTTCATATGATCAGTTTAAAGAAGGTAGAGAGACAGCTGTTAGACTGCAAAGAGTTGAGGAGGAGGTTGTTAATGGGCAATAGAGCAGAGAGTATTAAAGGGGTATAAATATTTCTTTAAAAATATTTATTAGAAGATAATTACTTTACAATATTGTGCTGGTTTCTGCCATATATCAACATGCATCAGCCAAAGGTGTATGTATGTCCCCTTCCTCTTGAACCTCCCTCCCGCCTCCCACCCTATCCCCCCATCTAGGTCATCACAGAGTGCTGGATTTGAGCTTTCTGCATCATACAGAAAATTTTCACTGGCTATCTGTTTTATATGGTGCTGTATGTGTTTCAATGCTACTCTCTCAATTTGTCCCACGCTCTCTTCCCCTTGCTGTGTCCACGAATCTGTTCTCTGTCTGTGTCTCCACTGCCACTCTGCAGGCAGGCTCGTCATTACCATCTTTCTAGATTCCATACATGCTGCTAAGTCACTTCAGTGGTGTCCGACTCTGTGCGACCCCATAGACAGCAGCCCACCAGGCTCCTCTGTCCCTGGGATTCTCCGGGCAAAAACACTGGAGTGGGTTGCCATTTTCTTCTCCAATGCATGAAAGGGAAAAGTAAAAGTGAAGTTGCTCAGTCATGTTCGACTCTTAGCGACCCCATGGACTGCAGCCTACCAGGCTCCTCCGTCCATGGGATTTTCCAGGCAAGAGCACTGAGGTGGGGTGCCATTGCCTTCCCCGAGATTCCATACATATGCATTAGTATACAATATTTGTCTTTCTCTGACTTACTTCACTCTATATAATGAGCTCTATGTTCATCTACCTCATTAGAACTGAGTCAAATGAGTTCCTTTTTATAGCTGAGTAATAAGGAATTTGTACTTTTAAAGGAAGTAAGAGCCACTGAACATTTTTTGGTGGTTCAGTTCAGTTCAGTTCAGTCGCTCAGTTGTGTCCGACTCTCTGCGACCCCATGAAT
>SJYT01043930.1:0-20309 GCA_006410635.1 Cephalophus harveyi | reverse complement strand
CTTCAGTCGTGTCTGACTCTGCGACCCTATGGCTGTCTCTTATACACATCTAGATGTGTATAAGAGACAGAAACTGTATAATGAAGAAATATATTAAACTTTCCATGTGTTAAATTGTTGCATGTAATTATTAAAAAATAAATATACCATTCAGAAATAGTATAAGTAAGTATTCAAAGAGTATCTCACTGTTTTTTTTTGTGTGTGTGTTTTATTTATTTATTTATTTATTTTTTTGTTCTTTTTTTTAAAGGAAAGCTTGTTTTTATTATTTACCTGGAGTATAGTTGATTTACAATATTATGTTAGTTTCAGATGTATAACGTAGTTATTTTTTCTGATTATATTCCATTATAGGTTATTATAAGATATTGAGTATAATTCTTTGTGCTATACAGTAAATCCTCATTGCTTATTTATTGTTGTATAGTATTTTTTGTGTCTCTTAATCCCATAATTCTAATTTATTACTCCTCTCCTCCTTGGTAACCATAAATTTGTTTTTTATGTCTATGAGTCTATTTCTGCTTTGTATACAGATTCATTTGTATTATTTTTAGACCATATATAAGTGATATCATGTTGTAGTTGTCTCTCTCTGACATTTCACTAAGCATATTCTTTAAGTCCATTTATGTTGCTGCAAATGGCAATATTTCATTCTTTTTTGTGGTTGAGTTGTATGTTGGAGAAGACTTGGACTGCAAGGAAATCCAACCAGTCCATTCTGAAGGAGATCAGCCCTGGGATTTCTTTGGAGGAAATGATGCTAAAGCTGAAACTCCAGTACTTTGGCCACCTCATGCGAAGAGTTGAATCATTGGAAAAGACTCTGATGCTGGGGGGCATTGGGGGCAGGAGGAGAAGGGGACGACAGAGGATGAGATGGCTGGATGACATCACTGACTCGATGGACGTGAGTCTGGGTGAACTCTGGGAGTTGGTGATGGACAGGGAGGCCTGGTGTGCTGCGATTCATGGGGTCGCAAAGAGTCAGACACGACTGAGTGACTGAATTGAACTGAACTGTATGTCATTGTGTGTATATCCTTCCTCTTTATTTTTCTATGGTGTTTTTTAATGTTCTGGAAGAAATCATCAAGCAGACTAGCTTATGCAAAAAATTACATAATTAATCAGAAAATATACTGAATATTTGCTGTATCTAAATCTTGTGTCAGGAGCTGTAGAAAACTGTGTTAGAAGTATACAACTTAATTTTAGGAAGGGACAATGGATCTCTGAGGCAAAAATCATTGCAAGTAAGTAAGGAGTGTGGTCGGGTGGGCAGACTGAACAAAAAGGTTTGCGTAGAGAGGATTCATGAACTTGTGAACATTATGGAATGGAGTTAGAAGTCATGCTGACTCATCTTCTTAGGTAAGTGCATGCCTTGGGAAAGAGAGAAGCTCCTGGAGAGCTCTGAAGGCTAAGGGTAGACTGATGCCACAGCATGACAGAGTATGGCTACCTATTCTACCTTGTTGCCAAATAGAGTCCACGAAGCCTGAAAAGACTTGACCCTGCCAACTTCATTGAGCCTTTTCCTTCTTCTTAGCCATTTTGGACTTTGTTGCTTGAGTATACCAAGCTCATGGTCTGAAACCTATACACTGGCCCTTCACTTCACTTGTGGAGAGTTTTGCCTAGGTAAACGTAGGGCTGGTTCCTTCTCATCATTCAGATATCAGCTTGAAGGCCAACACCAGAAAAACACTTCTTATCTAAGGAAGTTCTCTTTTGCCTTACTACTCTATTATTCTCTGCTGCTGCTGCTGCTGCTGCTGCTAAGTCGCTTCAGTCGTGTCCGACTCTGTGCGACCCCATAGACAGGAGCCCAACAGGCTCCCCTGTCCCTGGGATTCTCCAGGCAAGAACACTGGAGTGGGTTGCCATTACCATATGCTTTGTTTAATATCTTCATGACTTTTAAAAAAAAATCTATTTGAGAGATTGCTTTGTTAGTTTTTTTTCTCCCATTGGAAAGAAAGGTCCATAAATTAGGAAGTAAGAATTTTTGTTATTTGTACCTAGCATGCATGCATGCTAAGTCACTTCAGTCATGTTCAACTCTGTGTGACCCTATGAACTGTAGCCCACCAGGGTCTTTTGTCCATGGGATTCTCCAGGCAAGAATACTGGAGTGGGTTGTCCTGCCCTCCTCCATGGGATCTTTCTGACCGAGGGATCAAACCCATGTCTCTTAAGTCTCATGCATTGGCAGGAGGGTTGTTTACCACTAGTGCCAACTGGGAAGCCCTTTGTACCTAGAGGGATACCCATTTTATAGCAGGAAGTCAGTAATATTTGCCTGACTTAGAGTAGGAAGTCAACAATTATTTGTGCAAAGAGCAATGATAAAAGCTGAGAAGGAGAAAGAAACAACTCTTTCCTTCTGAATCACAAGGAATGGAAAAGAATGGGAAAATCTGGTAGACTTACCACAAACATTTTGTGTTAGCTTTTTCAGGATAACAACTAGTGGCGTCTAAAGTACATTTCTAGCTTACATATAGATAAGCACAAAGAAGAAAAGGAAAAAAGTCACCCAAACAATCCCACTCAAACATAACAGTTACAATTTTGTTATGTTTCTTTTGAGATATTTATTTATGCATTTGGGCTTCCCACATGGTGCTAGTGGTAAAGAATCCACCCGCCAATGCAGCAGTCATGGGTTTGATCCCTGGGTCAGGAAGATCCCCTGGAGGAGGGCATGGCAGCCCACTCCAGTATTATTGAGTGGAGAATCCCACAGCGGAGCCTGGCTGGCTACAATCCATAAGGTCGAAAAGAGTCTGACATGACCGAAGTGACTTAGCATGCATTTACAAATTATACAAAATAATATCACACTATTCCACAATTCATTTAACAATACAATAAGTAAATCTTTTCATGCTGATATATATACTTCTAGCATGTAGTTCTTGGCAGCTATGTGGTAATATTAATCAGAAAATATACTGAATATTTGCTGTATCTAAATCTTGTGTCAGGAGCTGTAGAAAACTGTGTTAGAAGTATACAACTTAATTTTAGGAAGGGACAATGGATCTCTGAGGCAAAAATCATTGCAAGTAAGTAAGGAGTGTGGTCGGGTGGGCAGACTGAACAAAAAGGTTTGCGTAGAGAGGATTCATGAACTTGTGAACATTATGGAATGGAGTTAGAAGTCATGCTGACTCATCTTCTTAGGTAAGTGCATGCCTTGGGAAAGAGAGAAGCTCCTGGAGAGCTCTGAAGGCTAAGGGTAGACTGATGCCACAGCATGACAGAGTATGGCTACCTATTCTACCTTGTTGCCAAATAGAGTCCACGAAGCCTGAAAAGACTTGACCCTGCCAACTTCATTGAGCCTTTTCCTTCTTCTTAGCCATTTTGGACTTTGTTGCTTGAGTATACCAAGCTCATGGTCTGAAACCTATACACTGGCCCTTCACTTCACTTGTGGAGAGTTTTGCCTAGGTAAACGTAGGGCTGGTTCCTTCTCATCATTCAGATATCAGCTTGAAGGCCAACACCAGAAAAACACTTCTTATCTAAGGAAGTTCTCTTTTGCCTTACTACTCTATTATTCTCTGCTGCTGCTGCTGCTGCTGCTGCTAAGTCGCTTCAGTCGTGTCCGACTCTGTGCGACCCCATAGACAGGAGCCCAACAGGCTCCCCTGTCCCTGGGATTCTCCAGGCAAGAACACTGGAGTGGGTTGCCATTACCATATGCTTTGTTTAATATCTTCATGACTTTTAAAAAAAAATCTATTTGAGAGATTGCTTTGTTAGTTTTTTTTCTCCCATTGGAAAGAAAGGTCCATAAATTAGGAAGTAAGAATTTTTGTTATTTGTACCTAGCATGCATGCATGCTAAGTCACTTCAGTCATGTTCAACTCTGTGTGACCCTATGAACTGTAGCCCACCAGGGTCTTTTGTCCATGGGATTCTCCAGGCAAGAATACTGGAGTGGGTTGTCCTGCCCTCCTCCATGGGATCTTTCTGACCGAGGGATCAAACCCATGTCTCTTAAGTCTCATGCATTGGCAGGAGGGTTGTTTACCACTAGTGCCAACTGGGAAGCCCTTTGTACCTAGAGGGATACCCATTTTATAGCAGGAAGTCAGTAATATTTGCCTGACTTAGAGTAGGAAGTCAACAATTATTTGTGCAAAGAGCAATGATAAAAGCTGAGAAGGAGAAAGAAACAACTCTTTCCTTCTGAATCACAAGGAATGGAAAAGAATGGGAAAATCTGGTAGACTTACCACAAACATTTTGTGTTAGCTTTTTCAGGATAACAACTAGTGGCGTCTAAAGTACATTTCTAGCTTACATATAGATAAGCACAAAGAAGAAAAGGAAAAAAGTCACCCAAACAATCCCACTCAAACATAACAGTTACAATTTTGTTATGTTTCTTTTGAGATATTTATTTATGCATTTGGGCTTCCCACATGGTGCTAGTGGTAAAGAATCCACCCGCCAATGCAGCAGTCATGGGTTTGATCCCTGGGTCAGGAAGATCCCCTGGAGGAGGGCATGGCAGCCCACTCCAGTATTATTGAGTGGAGAATCCCACAGCGGAGCCTGGCTGGCTACAATCCATAAGGTCGAAAAGAGTCTGACATGACCGAAGTGACTTAGCATGCATTTACAAATTATACAAAATAATATCACACTATTCCACAATTCATTTAACAATACAATAAGTAAATCTTTTCATGCTGATATATATACTTCTAGCATGTAGTTCTTGGCAGCTATGTGGTAATTGAGCATTACTTTACTAGCGTGTGAGATGAGTACAATTGTGTGGTAGTTTGAGCATTCTTTGGCATTGCCTTTCTTTGGGATTGGAATGAAAACTGACCTTTTCCAGTCCTGTGGCCACTGCTGAGTTTTCCAAATTTGCTGGCAGGTTGAGTGCAGCACTTTCACAGCATCACCCTTCAGGATTTGAAATAGCTCAACTGGAATGCCATCACCTCCACTAGCTTTGTTCATAGTGATGCTTTCTAAGGCCCACTTGACTTCATTCCAGGATGTCTGGCTCTAGGTGAATGATCATACCATTGTGATTATCTGGGTTGTGAAGCTCTTTTTTGTACAGTTCTTCTGTGTATTCTTGCCACCTTCTGCTATATAATATATATAAATTATATAATATATATTATATATATAATATATACAATCTTCTGCTTCTGTTAGGTCCATACCAGTTCTGCCCTTTATTGAGCCCATCTTTGCATGAAATGCTCCCTTGGTATATCTAATTTTCTTGAAGAGATCTCTAATCTTTCCCATTCTGTTGTTTTCCTCTATTTCTTTGCATTCATCACTGAGGAAGGCTTTCTTATCTCTCCTTGCTGTTCTTTGGAACTCTGCATTCAGATGCTTATATCTTTCCTTTTCTCCTTTGCTTTTAGCTTCTCTTCTTTTCACAGCTATTTGTAAGGCCTCCCCAGACAGCCATTTTGCTTTTTTGCATTTCTTTTCCATGGGGATGGTCTTGATCCCTGTCTCCTGTACAATGTCACAAACCTCTGTCCATAGTTCATCAGGCACTCTATCTATCAGATCTAGTCCCTTAAATCTATTTCTCGCTTCCACTGTATAATCATAAGGAATTTGATTTAGGTCATACTTGAATGGTCTAGTGGTTTTCCCCACTTTCTTCAACTTAAGTCTGAATTTGGTAATAAGGAGTTCATGATCTGAGCCACAGTCAGCTCCCAGTCTTGTTTTTGCTGACTGTATCAAGCTTCTCCATCTTTGGCTGCAAAGAATATAATCAATCTGATTTCAGTGTTGACCATTTGGTGATGTCCATGTGTAGAGTCCATGTGTTGTTGGAAGAGGGTGTTTGCTATGACCAGTGTGTTCTCTTGGCAAAACTCTATTAGCCTTTGCCCTGCTTCATTCTGTACTCCAAGGCTAAATTTGCCTGGTGTTTCTTGACTTCCTACTTTTGCATTCCAGTCCCCTATAATGAAAAGGACATCTTTTTTGGGTGTTAATTCTAAAAGGTCTTGAAGATCTTCATAGAACCATTCAACTTCAGCCACTTCAGTGTTACTGGTTGGGGCATAGACTTGGATAACTGTGATATTGAATGGTTTGCCTTGGAGACAAACAGAGATCATTCTGTCGTTTTTGAGACTGCCTCCAAGTACTGCGTTTTGGACTCTTTTGTTGACCATGATGGCTACTTTATTTTTTCTAAGGGATTCCTGCCTGCAGTAGTAGATATATAATGGTCATCTGAGTCAAATTCACCCATTCCAGTCCATTTTAGTTCTCTGATTCCTAGAATGTCGACGTTCACTCTTGCCATCTCATTTGACCACTTCCAATTTGCCTTGATTCATGGGGCTTCCCTGGTGGCTCAGAGATTAAAGCATCTGCCTGCAATGCAGGAGACCTGGGTTTGATCCTTGGGTCGGGAAGATCCCCTGGAGAAGGAAATGGCAACCCGCTCCAGTATTCTTGCCTGAGAATCCCCATGGACAGAGGAGCCTGGTGGGCTACAGTCTCTGGGGTCACAAAGAGTCAGAATGAGCAACTAAGCACAGCACATAACCTCCCCAGGTTATTTTTACTATTTTTCTAAATTCCACATGTAAGTGATGTCATATAATATGTGTCTTTCTCTGTGTGACTTATTTCACTTTACCATAATAATCCCTCATGCTCATGCTCAGTGGTTTTGGTCGTGTCTGACTCTGCGACCCTATGGACTGTAGCCTATCAGGCTCCTCTGTCCTGGGATTTTCCAGGCAAGAATACTGGAGTGGGCTGCCATGCCCTCCTCCAGGGGATCTTCCTGACCCAGGGATTGAACTTGAGTTCCCTGCATCTTCCTGCATTGTGGGTAGATTCTTTAAACCTGAGCCACTGGGGAAGCCCATAATAATCTCTAGGTCCATCCAAGTTGTTAAAAATGGCATTATTTCATTCCTTTTCTATGGCTGAATAATATTCTGTTTTATATATATATATACACACACACACACACACAAAGACTACCTTTTCTTTATCCATTCATTTGTTGATGGACACAGCATAATTGTTCAACTCCATAGCATTGCTATTTTTTTTTGTTGATTTGATTTATAGTTGGTGTGTAAGATATGTATTGATATTTTCTATTATGTTTGTAAGAATGTTGTATTTAATCAATTTTTGCTTGCTTTATTTTGAGACTATGATATTAGTTTTAAACAAATTTATAATGTTCTTGGTGAATTGAAGCTTTTATTATGCAGTAGCACTCTCTGCTCCTAATAAAGCCTTCTGAATTAACATATATTGTCTGATATAGATATAACCATACTAGTAGGGTTTTATGATATTTAATTATTTTCTATTAAATTTCTCTATCTGCGTGTTTTTAGGTCTGTGTCTTATAAATATCACATAGAAGCATTTTTAAGATCTGTTTTGAAATTCTCTACAAATACATAAAGCTGACAATATCTTTAGTTCACTGAATTCTTATAACAGCTGGTCATAGTAATGGTTATGTTTATGAGGCATGAACCGTTTGGATATATTGATTATTTATAAAAATTATTTTAAGTACATCAGAAAAAACTAGTCAAGCATATTTTTAAAATGAATATTTATTAAATATTGACTATATGTTTTGCATTGCATACCGCTGCTTGCCAGCATTTACTGATCAGGTGATGGGTATGGTGGAAGTATGGCAGTAATCGATTATAATTCTTTCTGAGAGTTAATATGAAGCAATAGTATCTAGGGGCTTCCCAGGTGGTGCTAATGGTAAAAAAACCCACCTGCAAGTGCAGGTAGATTTAAGAGATGTGGATTTGATCCCTGGATTGGGAAGATTCCCTGGAGGAGGGCATGGTAATCCACTCCAGTATTCCTGCCTGGAGAATCCTATGGACAAAGGATTATAGTCCATAGGGTCACAAAGAGTCGGACATGACTAAAGAGACTTAGCATACACAATATTACCTGAAGAAGGATGGTGGGAATTGAAGCAAAGGAAAATATTATAGAATAATAAGATAAAACTATATAAGAACCTCTTATATAAGATGTGGTCAAGGAAGGGTACCTATTTGGAAAGGGTGTATCTATTTTCAAAAATTTCTGCATAAAAATTCCTCTTATACTTTAGTTATTAACAGTCTAGAACTTGACAACACTCATGAAAAAAATGTATGTAGTCTAGGATCCTAGATTTGTAGTCTCATGGGACTGAAAGGCATGTAGAGAGCCAAAATTGCTGAAGTAGATTTATGTTCTCTGATTTCTCATTTGCTGTTACCTCCTAGTTTTCATTGAAGAGTGTTTTTGCCATAAAACATCTAGTTAGTACTAGAGTAGAGTAATATTCTTTCCATTTCCTGCTGAATCTCAAGCATTCTAAAGTGTTGGGTTTCTTTATACTTATTGTATTGTCTCCTTTTAAAGCAAAAATGTTTCTGCACATCGATCTAAGCCATCATTAAATTGGGTACTAAGAATCTACTTTCTTTTCTCTGTTCTTTTGTTCTTTTTATTCCCCAGGTGAAGATCAGGATGGACTCTGAGGCATAATTCCCAGGAAAATCCAATCAATGAAAGACTGGCTATTCCCAAGATTCCCACCAACACTTGGCCACCGCATGCTAATTAGAATTTTTTTTTTTACTTGAGAAAAACAATATTAAGTTCTTTGTTTCAGAAAGTTTTATAATCTCAGTCAGAGTGAAATTATCCTTTCCTGAATCTAGAAAAATGCTCCTATTTCAAGCACTATCATGCAAAGTATATGTAAAACAAATGTTTCACTATTTAGCAAGTCCAAAATTAATCCGACTTATCTTTGAGTCTCTCTCCAGTGGTTTCTCTGTAATCTCCCTACTTCTTTTAACTTAATCTATGGTTTTATTGTTATTTGACATATTTGTTACATATGTATTCTGGGCAATGCATGAAAAGGAGCATCAAAATGAATTAAAGTATGAGGGTATTGGGGAAGGTTTTGGGGCAAGGAAAGGAGTTTCAAAATGAATAACTCTTTGACTTTTGCTTAGGGCATGGGGGAGATGACACTAACCTGGATGGTGAATGAAGGGTGGGATTTTGACTAGAAGAGGGTGTTCTTGGCAGGAGGAAAAGCATGATGTTTTCATCTTTCCTATGTCTTATTCCTTTTTATTCCCCAATTCTGTACTTTTAGTTTTTCATGGTAGATAAATTCCTAAGTGATGTTTTCAGTTTTTGTGTTTTATAAACTCTCAATTTTTGTCATTTGGTACCCAGAATCCATCACACTAATTCTTACTTTTCTCTCTTAGAAATTATGGCTAATATATAATGGACGTTTCTATCTTCTCACACAATCTGGAGGGACTTGATCTACCATTTGAGGAAAATAGGTTCTTTGGTCTAACTCAGGTAAGAGAGAGTTCTGGTTCTTTGGAAATAGGATTAGTAACATTTTCATCACCAGATATGAGTAATTTCCAGAATTCAGAGAAAATTTATTTGTGTTGTTCTTGATGTCTTAAACTAAAATTCTCATGTGAAAACCTCACCATAGGAAACTAAGATTAGGTATAGACAATATAGCATAAGTTGGGTGTCGTTAATGTCTCTTTCTGGTGTGTAAGCAGGGCAAGTTAAAAGTGGGGGAGTTGTGGGATTTCTCCTATGATCCAGTGTTTAAGACTCTGTGCCTCCACTGCAAGTGACTTGGGTTAGATCCCTGATCAAGGAGCTAAGATCCTACATGCTGTGTAGTCCCCTGCCCCCCCAAAGTGGTAGAATTGTATCAGCTTGGAATACTCAGGAAGCATGTCACAATTAGGGATGTGCCTAACTGAAATAAAAATTTTACGAGAGTAATTAGAGTTGGGTTTTATATAAAACTGGGTGACTACATTGAAATGACTCAACATGTAAATGGTTTAATTGAAAAAGCTCTGGAAGGGATGCTTTGGAGGCCAGGAACTTGGGAGAGACTAGATCTTGGTGAGGTTGTCATAGGTGGAGGTCTTGGGCAGTCAGAGACTATCTGAGAGAAGTAGATAATGAGCAGGAGCAGAAGGCAGTATGACAAGAGATGGTAGAGGAGCTGGAGATGAGGTGGCAGACACCAAAGACCCGCTGCCTGTCAAGTCTTTGCAGGCAGCCCATTTGCCTGTCAAGTACCTAGGAAGTAAAAGCTACTTCCTCACACCCTCAAAGTTACTTTGTCTTTAGGTTGTCAGTGACTTATGGAATAGTATAATGAAAAACCTTGGGCTCTGGAGTCAACTTTGTTTTTTAAATTAATAATTTTTCTTTAAAGAGAAAAACATGTGCAAAATAGAAAGTTTATCGCCCATAGTCCCTTCCTAGAAAACAGCTGTTAAAATTTTGACATTTCTTCAAGTACTTTTTAATCCACTTGCATTTTTAAAACAATGGCAAGAGTTGGGTTTGAATTGGACACTTTGCTGTGCAAAATTAGGCAATTAATTTAATCTCTTTCAGTCCTTATTTTCTTATCTGTAAAACATGGATCATATTCCTCCTTTCTATGCTCTATCCTGCTATTGTGAAACAGAAGATATGAAAGATTTTTTTAGAGGTTGTAAACTTTTAGAAAGAAGAAATTAATGTCATAAATTTTGGTATTTGCCTCCTGTTGGAAATTATTAATAAAACATGATTAAAAAACAGCATTTATGGTAGGTCACAACTTGAGGAAATTGTCCTAGTTGAAATTATGTAAGAGTAGGAACATTCTTAATTCCAAAGAGTTTATAACTTATATGGTTTACCATGAGGAATAATGATATTCTTACAATTGTATTTTATTTTTAGAGTATATAGCACAGCTATAAAATATAAGATATACAATATTAATGTTTTCTAAAGTCAATATGAGATCAGAATAAATAGAAGTATGTCATGCAAGTTTCAGGAAATAATTGTATTATTTATGATTAGATACACTCTTATTAACATTTTAAACCAAGATTCATTAGCATGTTCAGGAAATAGAAATGATGTGTAGATAGTTAAGAAGACCAGAGAACTATCAATGTGTTTAAAAGAGTTAAGAAAGGAGATGTCATTAGTAATAAAAAGTGTTTATTCTGGATATCATATGACCAAGAAGAGTCATAAGATTAAGGAGAGGTTAAAAAATTATGTAGTCGAGTCACTGACCAAAGATTTAGTTGATGACTCCTTCAGCATTTTTCACATAGATCATTATCTTGTTAGTCATAATAATTTCTATCTCTCCTGAGAAGTCAGCAGAAGTGAACAATCTTAAATAATCATCCGAAGTAAATTATGTCTGAAGGTTTGGAGAGGATTGAGAAAGCCATTCATGAAGCCCTCAAAAGGATGCTCCAAACAGGTTTTAGAATTTACACATTTGTATATAATTACAGTTTTGTTATGCATTGTGCATGTAGCCTTGATCCTCCCTTCAGCCTCTACGTTACAATGATTTAAGTACTCCTTGATGTTAATAACTCTAGTTGTAATTTTTTCAGGTATGCCCACATAAGAATGCTTGGGAATGGGGAAATTAGATAAGATGGCATTGCTAAGCTAATATCTGGAAGTGGATCAGAATAAAGTTATACTAGCATCAGAGACTAATATCTAAGCCTTTGGATGACTTACTTCTCATTTATGAATATTTTTGTATGTTCCATGAACAGAAATGTCCCTGGCTCATCTTATGGGAATAACCTTTGATGCTTTTCTTCAAATATAGACCAGGCAGACAAAAAAATTAGTTTATTTCTCCCCTCGAGGAGTAAGAATTCAAACCTCCAATAATGTCTGTACTACTCTTTCTTCATTTCCTTCAGTTGTTTGTTCTTCCTCCAAATATTCCTACTTTGTCTAATATTTTTAACTTAAACCTGTAGTACAATTGAAATATGATATTATATTGGTTTCACGTTCACAACACAATGGAACGTAAATCTGTAAGGATTAATTCCTTCCCTATGTTAATGACTCTAGTTAGAATTCTCATTTGAGAAGCTATAGCCTTCAGGTCCAGCCTGTAGAATAGACATTATCAATAGGGAGAGAGATGACAAAGTCTTTGCACAATCCACTAGTGACAATATTTTTCAGAAAGTAGGAAATGGTGAACAGTATAAGATGATGCATAGATATCAGAGGATTCAGCTATTCTGAGATATTTGGTGATCTTCATGAGACCAGTTTAAAGAAGGTGGTGGGGATAGCTGTCAGACTGCAAAGAGTTAAGGAGAAGGTAATTGATGGGCTTCCCTGGTGGCTCAGATGGTAAAGAGTCTGCCTGCAATGCTGGAGACCTGGGTTCAATCCTTGGGTCAGGAAGATCCCCTGGAGAAGGAAATTGCAACCCACTCCAGTATTCTTGCCTGGAAAATTCCATGGATGGAGGCTCCTGGCGGGCTACAGTGCACTGAGCAACTAACTGTACTTTAGAACAAGAAGTATTAAAGAGCAATAAATATTTCTTGAAAGTAAGAGCAGAGAGGGAGATCATCCTGGAAAGATGGCATGGAGCCAAATTATAGGAGCACATTCTACGTTAGGAGTTTGTACTTCTAAAGGCAATGAGAATCACTAGGCACTTTCTGGTGGTAGTAGTTATATCATCAAAGTGCTGCTTAGGAAGAGTTAGCTGATGGCCATATGCAAGTTAGCTGTGCAGACACTGGTTATCCTGTACTGTAGCATTACAGTAATAATTAGTGAAAGGCAATGAAGATTTGAGAAGAGTAGGATGGATGAGATGCCTGCAGTATTATAATAGATCTCGAGGAAAAACTGCATTGGGAAGTAGAGAGATGATTATTAATTATTAATTTATTAATACAGTTAACAAAATTATTATTTTTTGTAGTCACATGAAATTTCACTAATATATAAATGAGTAGGCAATAGTGTTTGGTGGAGTATGGAAAATACGACTATGCAGTTTAGGATAGAATTAGGAGATGAATGACTGACTCCTAGGATTCAACTAGCATTTACATGCTGGGGAAATACTAAACCTTTTCATATATATTGTCTTTCACACAGTGGTCAGGCTTTTGGGGAAGGTATAATTAGAATACATGAAAGCCCATTAGGTGAAGAGAAAAACACAAAATCTTAAAAAATGTTATTATTTATATAGCAAATAAGTGATGAAAAACCAGGGAAAGACAAAAGAAGGATTTTGAGAAATAGGACTACCAGGAGAGTTTAGTGCCACTGAGAATATTTATAATAATATCATATGGCTAACGATTACTGGGTTCTTGGTATGAGTCAAATACTGTTCTAAATTCTTCTCCTATAGCAACTTTTGAGGCCAGACTATTTTCATTCCAATTTAATGATGAATAAATGTAGATATAATAAGATTAAATCATTTGTTCAAGGTCAGTGTAAGTGGTACAGTAGGTGGTCAAGTTTAAATCCAGCAGTCTGGTGTGTGATTTTTCATTTTTAACAAATATTTTATATCTCTCTTTCCAGAACATTAAAAATAAGAAGGAAAATGAATAACTAAATAAACTACACAATACTCAAATTTGTATATTTGGAAGATTAACAGGGTTAGATTATCTTTTAAACTCTAGTTCATTGCTATTTTCTATAGAAAATTTCACTTATCTTTAAAATCAATTTTCATGGTGGAAGAAAATGTTTGAGATGAGATTACTTCTAAGTTTGGAGTCCTAAAAAGTCAAACTCTCAAAGCAATAAATCACAAAGCAATAAATAAGAATATAGCTACTGAGAGTTATAGTTTATTTCAAACTTTAATATCATGTTATTTATCTATTTCATAGATTTTTAAGCACTTTTCTATTGTCAAGTTATTATTCCAAAAACACTTAACAAGGACGTTACCTGTGCATTAGGTGGCATTTACATCTCTGATTGACTGGAAGACACTGAATCTTGGAAATGAATGGTATAGATGATTTCTGAAAGTTCAATTCAAATATAATCTACGTGTATAAAGCCCATTTTAAATACATGTGATGTTAGGCTGTGTTGAGTATAGAGCTTCTGGAAATATCAGATGCTGATTTCAATACAAAATAATAACATCAGGTAAAAGGATTCATGAAAGTGAAGTTGCTCAGTCGTGTCCACTCTTTGCGACCCCATGGGGTGTAGCCTACCAGGCTCCTCTGTCCATGGGATTTTCCAGGCAATAGTACTGCTGGAGTGGATTGCCATTTCCTTCTCCAGGGTATCTTCCCGACCCAGGGATTGAACCCGGGTCTTCCACATTGTAGACAGACACTTTACCATCTGAGCCACCATTGGGGTGTAGCCTACCAGGCTCCTCTGTCCATGGGATTTTCCAGGCAATAGTACTGCTGGAGTGGATTGCCATTTCCTTCTCCAGGGTATCTTCCCGACCCAGGGATTGAACCCGGGTCTTCCACATTGTAGACAGACACTTTACCATCTGAGCCACCAGGGAAGTCCTAAAAGATTCCCAAGTAATGTAAATAAGACCAATATGGTATTGTAAAGTAAAATAAAGTAAAAATAAAATTTAAAAAAAAAGAAAAAAGAAAAAGAAAAGACCCTTTGGGGTTGACCAATTCAGATGGACGTAAACAGAGGGTGATTATTCTTGAAATCCAGATTTGAGGCTGGACGGTTAAAGGAATGATATCTTAAAAAAATGTTTATATATTTATTTATTTTTGGCTGTGCTGGGTTTTCTTTGCTGCACGGGCTGTTGTCTATCCGGCGGCGACTGGGAGCTTCCCTCCAGTTGCGGTGCACAAACTTATTGCTGCCGCACACAGGCTCTAGAGCATGTGGGCTTCCAGACTCTAGAGCACAGGCTCGGTAGTTGTGGCTCACAGGCTTAGCTGCCCCTGGCAATGTGGAATCCTCCTGGATCAGGTATCTAACCTGTGTCTCCTGCGTCGGCAGGCTGAGTCTCTACCACTGAGCCACCAGGATAGCCCAGGAGTGGATATTTTAAAGTGCGTAAGATAAAGGTGATGAAATGGCAACGATGATGGGAAATTAAGCAGGGAGGATAGATTGAGGAGGCATAATATGTAAAACAAATAGAAATTCCAGAGGATAAAAAGGAACTGATTTAATTTAAATGGGGAGAGGAATGAGAAGATGGGTGTGAAAAGTATTTAAAAGGTCTCAGCTTATTTGGTGTTGGGAAAAAAATAGAAGGAAAATAAATTAATTTTAAAAAGTTAATTTATTTTTTATAAAAAAAATTAATAGGAAAATTAATTTCCAACTAGTGGGAAATTAATTAATTAAAAATAATTGGCATATTATTTTAAAACAAGAGTGCAGAAATGTATTGCTGGAAGAGACAATAAACATGAAAAGAATAGACAAGTATATAGGGCTTCTATATTAATAAGTGGTAAAATGAATATACTATCTTAACCAAATCAACACAAATTAAATATGAAAAAGTTCTGTATTTGCTGAAGATATTATTGTAAAACAAGAAAATCCAAGACACTGCAGTAAAAGACTATTATACAGACACTATAACACTATTATGTAGCTACCTTACCACTATTACACGTGGCAAGAGGAATCTAGAAATGGATATGAGAAAAAATATTCTGTTCATAATGCCAAGAAAAAAGTTTAAACATACAAGGAATAGGTATAGAATATATATGGAGGAAAAGGCAAAATCTTATTAAAGGACATGAAACAAGGTTTGAACAGATGGGTAGATGCATAATGTTTTTAAATAGGAACACACCATCATAATAACAATGCTACTTCATTCCAAGTTAATATATAAATTTAATGCAGTTAAAATCAAGAAGTACAATGGAATTTTTTTGAGGGGTTGGATAAAATGATCTTAAAGTTTATATAGAATAATGTATATACTGAAGAATAACTGTACTTCCCTGGAAGTCCAGTGGTTAAGAATCTGCCTGCCAGTGCAGGAGACACAAATTTGATCCCTAGCTCTGGAAGACCCCATATGTCACAGGGCAACTAAGCCCCTGTGCCACAACTACTGAGCCCGAGATCCAAAACTATTAAGCCCGTGTGCTGCAACTACTGGGCCTGCGTGCCTAGAGCTGGTTCTCCACAACAAAGAAGCCACCACAATGAGAAGCCCGCACCCCGCAACTAGAGGAAGCTTGGGCACAGCAACGAAAACCCAGCACAGCCAAAAATAATTAATTAATTAAAAAAAGGAATAGCCAACTAAGCGTGAAAAATAATTACAGGAAAGGAGGGACTTGCTCTATCAAGTGACATAAGATAAAGCCACAGTTTTGAAATACTCTGATTTTCTACAGATGTAGGTAAATATATCAGTGGAAACAGAACAAAGAATTTAGAAACAGATTCCAAATTATCTGAAAATTTAGCAAAATGCAAAAATGGTAATTAAACTCATTGGGGAAAGAATGGGCCACTTAACACATAGTGCCATTACAATTCTATTATACCTGGAAGAAATTAAAAGTGGACTTATACTTTAAAACATATATAAAAATAATAGAGCACAGCGCTAAATAGAAAACAAAAAACAATGAAATGTTGAAAGAAAATCTAAGGGTGTAGTTGTATGATCCAGGAGTGAGGGAGATCTTAACAAGACTAAATTCAGTAGCTTTAAGTCAAGTAACAGCTGTATTTAATCATATAACAACTAAAAACTTGGGAATAACCAAAGAAATCTGTCTCTTATACACATCTAGATGTGTATAAGAGACAGATACTCAAATTTGTATATTTGGAAGATTAACAGGGTTAGATTATCTTTTAAACTCTAGTTCATTGCTATTTTCTATAGAAAATTTCACTTATCTTTAAAATCAATTTTCATGGTGGAAGAAAATGTTTGAGATGAGATTACTTCTAAGTTTGGAGTCCTAAAAAGTCAAACTCTCAAAGCAATAAATCACAAAGCAATAAATAAGAATATAGCTACTGAGAGTTATAGTTTATTTCAAACTTTAATATCATGTTATTTATCTATTTCATAGATTTTTAAGCACTTTTCTATTGTCAAGTTATTATTCCAAAAACACTTAACAAGGACGTTACCTGTGCATTAGGTGGCATTTACATCTCTGATTGACTGGAAGACACTGAATCTTGGAAATGAATGGTATAGATGATTTCTGAAAGTTCAATTCAAATATAATCTACGTGTATAAAGCCCATTTTAAATACATGTGATGTTAGGCTGTGTTGAGTATAGAGCTTCTGGAAATATCAGATGCTGATTTCAATACAAAATAATAACATCAGGTAAAAGGATTCATGAAAGTGAAGTTGCTCAGTCGTGTCCACTCTTTGCGACCCCATGGGGTGTAGCCTACCAGGCTCCTCTGTCCATGGGATTTTCCAGGCAATAGTACTGCTGGAGTGGATTGCCATTTCCTTCTCCAGGGTATCTTCCCGACCCAGGGATTGAACCCGGGTCTTCCACATTGTAGACAGACACTTTACCATCTGAGCCACCAGGGAAGTCCTAAAAGATTCCCAAGTAATGTAAATAAGACCAATATGGTATTGTAAAGTAAAATAAAGTAAAAATAAAATTTAAAAAAAAAGAAAAAAGAAAAAGAAAAGACCCTTTGGGGTTGACCAATTCAGATGGACGTAAACAGAGGGTGATTATTCTTGAAATCCAGATTTGAGGCTGGACGGTTAAAGGAATGATATCTTAAAAAAATGTTTATATATTTATTTATTTTTGGCTGTGCTGGGTTTTCTTTGCTGCACGGGCTGTTGTCTATCCGGCGGCGACTGGGAGCTTCCCTCCAGTTGCGGTGCACAAACTTATTGCTGCCGCACACAGGCTCTAGAGCATGTGGGCTTCCAGACTCTAGAGCACAGGCTCGGTAGTTGTGGCTCACAGGCTTAGCTGCCCCTGGCAATGTGGAATCCTCCTGGATCAGGTATCTAACCTGTGTCTCCTGCGTCGGCAGGCTGAGTCTCTACCACTGAGCCACCAGGATAGCCCAGGAGTGGATATTTTAAAGTGCGTAAGATAAAGGTGATGAAATGGCAACGATGATGGGAAATTAAGCAGGGAGGATAGATTGAGGAGGCATAATATGTAAAACAAATAGAAATTCCAGAGGATAAAAAGGAACTGATTTAATTTAAATGGGGAGAGGAATGAGAAGATGGGTGTGAAAAGTATTTAAAAGGTCTCAGCTTATTTGGTGTTGGGAAAAAAATAGAAGGAAAATAAATTAATTTTAAAAAGTTAATTTATTTTTTAAAAAAAATTAATAGGAAAATTAATTTCCAACTAGTGGGAAATTAATTAATTAAAAATAATTGGCATATTANAGAATGTGCTCTTCTCTTCTGGCTGTTGCTTGGACCACTGGACTCATCCACTCTGTGGCCCAGCTGGCTTTTGTTGTCAACTTACCCTTTTGTGGCCCCAATGAAATGGATAGCTTTTACTGTGATTTTCCTCGGTTCATCAAACTTGCATGTACAGACACATATAGATTGGAATTTTTGGTCACTGCCAACAGTGGTTTCATCTCCATGGGCACCTTCTGTATCCTGATTGTGTCTTACATCTTCATCCTGGTCACAGTTCACAAACACTCTTCAGGTGGTTCATCCAAGGCCCTTTCTACCCTCTCGGCTCACATCACTGTGGTAGTTTTTTTCTTTGGCCCTTGCATTATTGTCTATGTGTGGCCATTCCCTACCCTACCCATAGATAAATTTTTAGCCATCTTTGATGTTCTAATTACTCCTTTTATGAATCCTATTATCTACACACTTAGAAATAAGGAGATGAAGATGGCAATGAGGAGAGTCTTTGGTGAAGTTTTAAGTTTCAGGAAGAGTTCTCACGCACAGTCCAAGAAATTCAGATTGATCTTGACTATTCTTGGAAATTAACCTCTTTAATTACCCTTTACACATATATTTTCAGTGTACTTAATGATTTTCTATATTCACTGTGAAATCTCTCCTCAAGAATTCTGTTCCTAGCTGGTCATTTTTTCCATAGGGACCCTTGCTCTAAGGAAACTGAAAATACTAGGCAGGAGTGAATTCAGCACTGGAATATAATGTTATTAAAAACTTACAGATGTTGGTAAAGGCTGAAATCTCACATACTGGGCATGTTTCTTGTTAAAACAAAATGTTGGATATTCTTCTCTCTGATAGAAATTTTCAAAGATGTATCTCTTTTAATATACATATGTACCAATATTCAAGCCCTTTGTGCTTCTCAGTGTCTATATACTTGAAGATAAAAAAAAAGAAACAAAGACTATTGTCTAGGTAGCTTTGAGATTTTGGGGCTTCTAATGTCTGAATTTAGCAGATGTGTATAAGAGACAGTATAACAACTAAAAACTTGGGAATAACCAAAGAAATTATAAACAAAATAATAGATAATTGATTTTAAAATATAATAAATGACAAAACTTAACATCTACAATATAAAAAGAGCTATTACAAATGACAAGAAAAAGACAGCACAATAAGAAATAGGAAAATACATGGAAAAGTAATTCACAAAAGACCAAATCTAAATTGCAAGAAAACATATTCAAATTTATTGGTTGTCAGGGAATGAATATAACAAAGAGCTATCACTTTATACCCAGTATACTGGCAACAAT
Source organism: Cephalophus harveyi (assembly GCA_006410635.1). NCBI lineage: Eukaryota > Metazoa > Chordata > Mammalia > Artiodactyla > Bovidae > Cephalophus > Cephalophus harveyi. The sequence goes on along the minus strand of SJYT01043930.1, from coordinate 704 downwards.
TTAAAAAGTGTTAACATTTATTTTTGTGGAAATATGTCTTATTCCAGCCTTTTGGGAAGGCAATCAGGCAAACCTACACAAATTAAAAATATAAGTACTCAGGATGTGTCAGTAATCACATCCTGAGAATTCATGGCCATGAAAGAAAGGAAAACTGTACAAAAGGATGATGTATATAAAGATACAGAGGATGCAAAGACATAAAGGATGCAAACATAAAGATATTTGCAGCATTGTTTGTTGGGACCCCAAAACTGCAAATTGGGTAAATGCTTATTAATAGGGAAATTAGTAAATAAAGTGTGGTCTATCCATACTGAATCAGGCAGCATTATAAAGAATAAATTAGAGCACCTCTCCAGACAATTTTCTGTACCTTTTTGTACATGTTTTCATTCTGTGGCATATTTCAGTAGAGAAACTTGGAAGTACAAATCTCGATTTCCTGAGTCAACTTTATCTAAAAATTATTATTTTGGCTGCACTGTGCAGCTTGCAGGATCTTCGTTTTCAGACTAAGGATTGAACCCATACTCCCTGCAGGAGAAGCACAATGTCTTAACCACTGGACCACCAGAGAAGTCCCATGATTCTCTTCTTTTTAAATTCTTCGGTGCATTTGTCTACACTCCCCCTTCTTGATTAGACACTAAAGCCCAAACTAGATTTGAGGTACATGATTAAATGACACCAAAGATTTATGC
>SJYT01043928.1:894109-1001525 GCA_006410635.1 Cephalophus harveyi | reverse complement strand
AAAAAAAAAAAAAAAAGACAAATCATGGTAGAAAAGGACAAATTTTAAATTTTCAAATGACAAGTGCCTTTTCTATACATGTGCCAGAAATATTGATTTTAAACTAAATATGCCCAAATTCATTTACTTTAAATGCAATAAGTCCAATGTTTGAATTGTCTAACATGCTAAAAGGAAGACATGAAATTAGCTTTTGCAATATTTGTGGGGAAAAAACGGTTTATAAAGTAAATTTAAGTCATGGAGTGACAGTTCAGCAAACGCTATCTTTTCTGCCCTCTTCTGACTATTTAGTATCTTAATTAAAGATCTTTCCAATTTACCTACAGAAGCATTTGCAAAGGCTTTGACCTTTGATCACGTTCATTGAACCTGACTAGCCTTCCTGCGTGGCAGTCAGTATGCAGGATTTGGAGATGCTGTGTAGACAGATGCTTTTAAAACTGCTTCCCTACTAACTGCAATGACACGGTGTTTCTTTCCAGTCTTTAAAATCCTGGCTCACGTGCCATTCTTTCTGCATCTTTGAATTCTTTGCCACCTCTCTTCCAAGATCAGGGAAAACACATAGCTCTTCCAGAAACTTTTACCACTAAGCAAACCTTTCTTTGTAGCATTTCTTTCCTCCCCTTTATGCCATACTGGGAGAAGAGGATGAGGACCGCAGTTACGGCGCTGTGGCATGTATCAGCATTCTGTTAGGAGCTCCACGTGTCTTACAACCAAACCTACCAACATCTCCATTTTCCAGAGAACAGGAACCCTGGATAGCTCACTCCACCAGTGGCTGGCTTGGACATGAACTCAAATTTATCTTTCTCTAATCACAACGCTATCTTCTACCCTATCATGTGTCTTGCCTGCTAAGTTTCTTCAGTCGTGTCTGACTCTTTGTGACCCTACGGACTGTAACCCACCAGGCTCCCCTGTCCATGCAATTCTCCAGGCAGGAATGCTGGAATGGGTGGCCATTTCCTTCTCTAGAGGATCTTCCTGACTCAGGGATCGAACCTGAGTCTCCTGCATTACAGGCAGACTCTACCGTCTGAGCCAGCAAGGAAGCCCTATGTTTCAGTGGGTGCAAATTTCTCCTTATTTGAAAGTATACTATAGTCTCTTCTGAATTATAGTTCTTCAGAGAATCCTTGAATGAACTTCCCTGGCATTCCAGTGCTTAAGACTCTGTGCTTCCAATGCAAAAGAAACAGATTTGACTCCTGGGAGTCATATCCAGGGAACTAATATGCAGAGTGCATCATGAGAAACGCTGGGCTGGTAGAAGCACAAGCTGGAATCAAGATTGCCACGAGAAATATCAATAACCTCAGATATGCAGATGACATCACCCTTATGGCAGAAAGCAAAGAGGAACTAAAAAGCCTCTTGATGAAAGTGAAAGAGGAGAATGAAAAAGTTGGCTTAAAACTCAACATTCAGAAAACTAAGATCATGGCATCTGGTCCCATCACTTTGTAGCAAATAGATGGGGAAACAGTGGAAACAGTAACAGACTTTATTTTGGGGGGCTCCAAAATCACTGCAGATTGTGACTGCAGTCATGAAGTTAAAAGATGCTTACTCCTTGGAAGAAAAGCTATAACCAACCTAGACAGCATATTAAAAAGCAGAGACATTACTTTGCCAACAAAGGTCCATCTAGTCAAAGCTATGGTTTTTCCTGTGGTCATGTATGGATGTGAGGGTTGGACTACGAAGAAAGCTGAATGCCAAAGAATTGATGCCTTTGAACTGTGGTGTTGGAGAAGACTCTTGAGAGTCCCTTGGACTGCAAGGAGATCCAACCAGTCCATCCTAAAGGAAATCAGTCCTGAATATTCGTTGGAAGGACTGAGGCTGAAACTGAAACTCCAATACTTTGGCCACCTCATGTGAAGCACTGACTTATTGGAAAAGACCCTGATGCTGGGAAAGATTGAAGGCAGGAGGAGAAGGGGATGACAGAGGATGAGATGGTTGGATGGCTTCACTGATTCAATGGACATGAGTTTTGAGTAAGCTCCGGGAGTTGGTGATGGACAGGGAAGCCTGGTGTGCTGCAGTCCACAGGGTTGCAAAGAGTCGGACATGAGTGAGCAACTGAACTGAACAGGGAACTAGGATCTCAAATGCTGTGCAGTGCAGCCAAGGGGGGCGGGGGAAACTTGAAATATTCTGTTGTCTTTACAGAGGAGGGAAATGAGGTCCTGGGACACAAGGGCTGTCTCTCCGTTTCTGAAAGCTTCCTCCCTCCAGTACTCCGTGGAATCAGCTCCATTGGAGCCTGATTAGGCATGGACAGAAGACCTCCCAATGGGTGCCTGAAATTTGTTTGATTTCCACTCATGAGCCTTGTGCTGTCTTTTGAAGAAATGCCTTGTTACTGTTGGAACCATTGGTAGCATAGGAAAAAGAGGCTGAATCCTACTGTTCAGAGTTACTTATTGTTTACGAAAATTAAACCCAATGTAAAGCAGGATGCTTAACATAGAAATGGGACCAAAATTGTTTAAAATGACAAATAATAAGATACGATAGTGCATCTGAGATGAGTTAATTAATGCATATATTAACCTAACATTCTGTAATAACAGTGTAGATATAACAACAATAAAGCAAAACTCAGACTCTTTGTTTCCTGAACTCCCACAGCCAGCAAGTTTATGCATTTTCCTAATTGTATATTTTAATCTTTCTGAGCCTGCAAAATATTATGATAAATTTAGATGTTTACTCATCTTTTGCTAGAAGAACCCGAACATTTTTCACAATTCATTAGAAGAACGACAAGCCAACAACAGAGAACAATACTTGATTGTACTGCTTCTTTTTGTTCGGAAGGGAATAGAAAGCATTCTGTTTTGTAATGAATAGACGGATGATAATGGGAACCTCAGTGAGACACTGTTTCAAAATCTATTTTATCTCTGTGACTGGGGTTTGTTTGTGTCCCAATCAGCTGATTTGATTAGCACTAGATGCCAGGGCAAGAACCAGGCTTGCCTAAGAACTAAGTTGGGAACTATTACATACCACTTGGCCTAGACAAAAACAGGGAGACTGACCTAAAACAAATTGTTGTCTCCTTCTTTAAAACCCAAAGAAATAAAATTTCTCCATTCATTCGAAGGGTCGGAGTATCGAAGTCCAGATTGTATTGAAAAAGTCATATGTTTACTTTCTCTGTAGTATAGGGAATATTGCAAGTTAATATATATATATATGTATATATATATTTTTAGCTAAAAGTAGCAAACACTGAGCATGTTGATTCAGTCTGAGTTCTTTTTGAATTGCCTTGGATGTATTCCTTATTTAATCATCGTGTCAATCATATGAATAAGTAATGCTGTAATTAAGATCTTTGAATGGGGAAAACCAAGCCCTGGCGGGTTAAAAGGACTTTACGCGAGTTGCCTGTCTATTGTGACAAAGAGTCTGAGATTAGAAACCGGTCAGCCTGGTATTAGATCCCACACATTTAGGAATTAAGTTATATTTGTTATTTCTAATACTGCTGTTGTTCTGTCTGGCTAAATCCAGTTCCCTGGAAGATCTTATCCTCTTACAAAAGTGTTTGTGTATTAAGCAAGAACCTCTCCTTCCTAAAGAGGATTTGTTGCCGTTGCTCAGTTGCTAAGTCACGTCCGCCTCTTTGAGACCCTGTGGACTGCGGCACGCCAAGCTCCCCTGTCCTTCACGATCTCCTGGAGTTTGCTCAGATTCATGCCAATCGAATCAATAATGCTAGGGGGAAAAGGGCTATGGGAATACTTTTATCTGAGGAGCTTCTTTTTCCTCTAAACCTCGGTGGAACGTCCCCGTAAGCATAAGAAGAAGCGGCAGGATGAGAGTGGCTTGCTGTCAGAGAGCCCCCTTTCTTGGGGTCAAATCTTACAATTTAAGCAGGGCTTCCCAGGTGGCGAGATGTGTATAAGAGACAGACTATAGAGATTTACCAAACGTATGCTTTATTTTGTACTTTAAATGAAAATTTTATTTCTTATCCTATGAAAAGCAAATAAACTTCCAATAAGATAAAAAGACACTATTAACTATTCATTACAACTAAATAAGAAACTTCAAAGTAGACACACTTTTTTTGAACTATCTTGTATTTTTTGTAGGCACAAATGCTCTGTTGCTGACTTTTTCAGCTCAAGCCAAAATAAAGCAGAAATAACCTCTTACTGCAGCAAAAAAAAAAAAAAAAAAGACAAATCATGGTAGAAAAGGACAAATTTTAAATTTTCAAATGACAAGTGCCTTTTCTATACATGTGCCAGAAATATTGATTTTAAACTAAATATGCCCAAATTCATTTACTTTAAATGCAATAAGTCCAATGTTTGAATTGTCTAACATGCTAAAAGGAAGACATGAAATTAGCTTTTGCAATATTTGTGGGGAAAAAACGGTTTATAAAGTAAATTTAAGTCATGGAGTGACAGTTCAGCAAACGCTATCTTTTCTGCCCTCTTCTGACTATTTAGTATCTTAATTAAAGATCTTTCCAATTTACCTACAGAAGCATTTGCAAAGGCTTTGACCTTTGATCACGTTCATTGAACCTGACTAGCCTTCCTGCGTGGCAGTCAGTATGCAGGATTTGGAGATGCTGTGTAGACAGATACTTTTAAAACTGCTTCCCTACTAACTGCAATGACACGGTGTTTCTTTCCAGTCTTTAAAATCCTGGCTCACGTGCCATTCTTTCTGCATCTTTGAATTCTTTGCCACCTCTCTTCCAAGATCAGGGAAAACACATAGCTCTTCCAGAAACTTTTACCACTAAGCAAACCTTTCTTTGTAGCATTTCTTTCCTCCCCTTTATGCCATACTGGGAGAAGAGGATGAGGACCGCAGTTACGGCGCTGTGGCATGTATCAGCATTCTGTTAGGAGCTCCACGTGTCTTACAACCAAACCTACCAACATCTCCATTTTCCAGAGAACAGGAACCCTGGATAGCTCACTCCACCAGTGGCTGGCTTGGACATGAACTCAAATTTATCTTTCTCTAATCACAACGCTATCTTCTACCCTATCATGTGTCTTGCCTGCTAAGTTTCTTCAGTCGTGTCTGACTCTTTGTGACCCTACAGACTGTAACCCACCAGGCTCCCCTGTCCATGCAATTCTCCAGGCAGGAATGCTGGAATGGGTGGCCATTTCCTTCTCTAGAGGATCTTCCTGACTCAGGGATCGAACCTGAGTCTCCTGCATTACAGGCAGACTCTACCGTCTGAGCCAGCAAGGAAGCCCTATGTTTCAGTGGGTGCAAATTTCTCCTTATTTGAAAGTATACTATAGTCTCTTCTGAATTATAGTTCTTCAGAGAATCCTTGAATGAACTTCCCTGGCATTCCAGTGCTTAAGACTCTGTGCTTCCAATGCAAAAGAAACAGATTTGACTCCTGGGAGTCATATCCAGGGAACTAATATGCAGAGTGCATCATGAGAAACGCTGGGCTGGTAGAAGCACAAGCTGGAATCAAGATTGCCACGAGAAATATCAATAACCTCAGATATGCAGATGACATCACCCTTATGGCAGAAAGCAAAGAGGAACTAAAAAGCCTCTTGATGAAAGTGAAAGAGGAGAATGAAAAAGTTGGCTTAAAACTCAACATTCAGAAAACTAAGATCATGGCATCTGGTCCCATCACTTTGTAGCAAATAGATGGGGAAACAGTGGAAACAGTAACAGACTTTATTTTGGGGGGCTCCAAAATCACTGCAGATTGTGACTGCAGTCATGAAGTTAAAAGATGCTTACTCCTTGGAAGAAAAGCTATAACCAACCTAGACAGCATATTAAAAAGCAGAGACATTACTTTGCCAACAAAGGTCCATCTAGTCAAAGCTATGGTTTTTCCTGTGGTCATGTATGGATGTGAGGGTTGGACTATGAAGAAAGCTGAATGCCAAAGAATTGATGCCTTTGAACTGTGGTGTTGGAGAAGACTCTTGAGAGTCCCTTGGACTGCAAGGAGATCCAACCAGTCCATCCTAAAGGAAATCAGTCCTGAATATTCGTTGGAAGGACTGAGGCTGAAACTGAAACTCCAATACTTTGGCCACCTCATGTGAAGCACTGACTTATTGGAAAAGACCCTGATGCTGGGAAAGATTGAAGGCAGGAGGAGAAGGGGATGACAGAGGATGAGATGGTTGGATGGCTTCACTGATTCAATGGACATGAGTTTTGAGTAAACTCCGGGAGTTGGTGATGGACAGGGAAGCCTGGTGTGCTGCAGTCCACAGGGTTGCAAAGAGTCGGACATGAGTGAGCAACTGAACTGAACAGGGAACTAGGATCTCAAATGCTGTGCAGTGCAGCCAAGGGGGGCGGGGGAAACTTGAAATATTCTGTTGTCTTTACAGAGGAGGGAAATGAGGTCCTGGGACACAAGGGCTGTCTCTCCGTTTCTGAAAGCTTCCTCCCTCCGGTACTCCGTGGAATCAGCTCCATTGGAGCCTGATTAGGCATGGACAGAAGACCTCCCAATGGGTGCCTGAAATTTGTTTGATTTCCACTCATGAGCCTTGTGCTGTCTTTTGAAGAAATGCCTTGTTACTGTTGGAACCATTGGTAGCATAGGAAAAAGAGGCTGAATCCTACTGTTCAGAGTTACTTATTGTTTACGAAAATTAAACCCAATGTAAAGCAGGATGCTTAACATAGAAATGGGACCAAAATTGTTTAAAATGACAAATAATAAGATACGATAGTGCATCTGAGATGAGTTAATTAATGCATATATTAACCTAACATTCTGTAATAACAGTGTAGATATAACAACAACAAAGCAAAACTCAGACTCTTTGTTTCCTGAACTCCCACAGCCAGCAAGTTTATGCATTTTCCTAATTGTATATTTTAATCTTTCTGAGCCTGCAAAATATTATGATAAATTTAGATGTTTACTCATCTTTTGCTAGAAGAACCCGAACATTTTTCACAATTCATTAGAAGAACGACAAGCCAACAACAGAGAACAATACTTGATTGTACTGCTTCTTTTTGTTCGGAAGGGAATAGAAAGCATTCTGTTTTGTAATGAATAGACGGATGATAATGGGAACCTCAGTGAGACACTGTTTCAAAATCTATTTTATCTCTGTGACTGGGGTTTGTTTGTGTCCCAATCAGCTGATTTGATTAGCACTAGATGCCAGGGCAAGAACCAGGCTTGCCTAAGAACTAAGTTGGGAACTATTACATACCACTTGGCCTAGACAAAAACAGGGAGACTGACCTAAAACAAATTGTTGTCTCCTTCTTTAAAACCCAAAGAAATAAAATTTCTCCATTCATTCGAAGGGTCGGAGTATCGAAGTCCAGATTGTATTGAAAAAGTCATATGTTTACTTTCTCTGTAGTATAGGGAATATTGCAAGTTAATATATATATATATGTATATATATATTTTTAGCTAAAAGTAGCAAACACTGAGCATGTTGATTCAGTCTGAGTTCTTTTTGAATTGCCTTGGATGTATTCCTTATTTAATCATCGTGTCAATCATATGAATAAGTAATGCTGTAATTAAGATCTTTGAATGGGGAAAACCAAGCCCTGGCGGGTTAAAAGGACTTTACGCGAGTTGCCTGTCTATTGTGACAAAGAGTCTGAGATTAGAAACCGGTCAGCCTGGTATTAGATCCCACACATTTAGGAATTAAGTTATATTTGTTATTTCTAATACTGCTGTTGTTCTGTCTGGCTAAATCCAGTTCCCTGGAAGATCTTATCCTCTTACAAAAGTGTTTGTGTATTAAGCAAGAACCTCTCCTTCCTAAAGAGGATTTGTTGCCGTTGCTCAGTTGCTAAGTCACGTCCGCCTCTTTGAGACCCTGTGGACTGCGGCACGCCAAGCTCCCCTGTCCTTCACGATCTCCTGGAGTTTGCTCAGATTCATGCCAATCGAATCAATAATGCTAGGGGGAAAAGGGCTATGGGAATACTTTTATCTGAGGAGCTTCTTTTTCCTCTAAACCTCGGTGGAACGTCCCCGTAAGCATAAGAAGAAGCGGCAGGATGAGAGTGGCTTGCTGTCAGAGAGCCCCCTTTCTTGGGGTCAAATCTTACAATTTAAGCAGGGTTTCCCAGGTGGCGCTAGTGGTAAGGAACCTGCCTGCCAATGAAGGAGGCCCAAGAGATTCGGACTGGATTCCTGGGTCAGGAAGATCCCCCGGAGGAGGGCATGGCAACCCACTCCAGTCTTCTTGGCTGGAGAAGCCCATGGACAGAGGACCCCAGTGGGCTGCAGTCCAGGGGGTCACAGAGAGTCAAAAAGGACTGTGTATACACAGCACTGGGGCGCCTGTAGCAGCAGACAAATATGAAATATATGTGAAACACATTTTCCCTGGGAGAAGCTTAAATAATTCAAATGACACATAGTTAGTACCAGAATTACTTTTTCGCACAAAAATTTGCTGGTGGTGAAGCTGGGTCATTTTCTAGAAGTTAAGACAAAGACACTAAAAATAAATAAAATCCATGACTTTTTTGTTTTTCTGTATATCAAAGATTTTATTTTAGTGTCTATTTCTAGTTCCTATATATTTTAATATTTGTTTTAGAAATAATTAGTATCAAATATTTCTATATAGGTTATACGTATCAGATAGATGGATATAGCCATGTTACAAAATTTAAGCCAAAGGAACTCTGAGAAATTTTGACCATGCTTTCTACTTTTCAATAAATACATTGTAGACAAAAGCAATAAATGGATATTACTTCTTGCTTAGATTATCTTGACTATGCTCTTTTGCACTGACTCATCACTTACTGGCTGTAGATGTTCAAAAACTGTTAAGAGATTCTCAAATAGAGCCTCACTGACACCCTCTTGTACTCTCTCTAATGTTCCTTAAAAACCCAACCTCCCGATATTTAAACCAGGGAGATGCAGAATTTTAGAAACTAAATATGTACCTGAAGAGCTAGACTCTTTACCCGACAGTTTCACTCCAACCTTTCGGTCATCCACAGGCCTCCTTCCTAACTGCCCGCATGGGGACTACAATTCCAGCCTCTTCTCCCCTCCAGCATCAGTCCTAATCCTAAGCAATGCTTAACAGCTATGCTAATCATCCTGGAAAGACGGTTCTTGGCGTTCTCTCCAGTTAAATCACTGCTGTGTCCAAAGTAAGACAAATCCTTATCCAGTTCTCGGTGGTTTTTAGTTAATTGACTTCTAATGAGGTGTCTGGTTCCCGCAGCTCCATGAGGCTGGAAATTTTTTTTTTTTTTTTTCTTTTGTTTGGTTTAGGTCAATCTTGTGAAGTCAATGTGAAGTCAAGTGGGCCTTAGGAAGTATCACTATGAACACAGCTAGTGGTGGTGATGGAATTCCAGGTGAGCTGTTTCAAATCCTAAAAGATGATGCTGTGAAAGTGCTGCACTCAATATGCCAGCACATTTGGAAAACTCAGCGATGGCCACAGGACCGGAAAAGGTCAGTTTTCATTCCAATCCCAAAGAAAGGCAATGCCAAAGAATGATCAAACTACCACACAATTGAACTCATCTCACATGCTAGCAAAATATTTCTCAAAATTCTCCAGGCCAGGCTTCAACAGTATGTGAACCATGAGCTTCCAGATGTTCAAGCTGGATTTAGAAAAGGCAGGGAAACCAGAGATCAAATTGCCAACATCTGTTGGATCATTGAAAAAGCAAGAGAGTTCCAGAAAAAAAACGTCTATTTCTGCTTTATTGACTATGCCATAGCCTTCAACTGTGTGGATCACAACAAACTGTGGAAAATTCTTAAAGAGATGGGAACACCAGACCACCTGACCTTCCTCCTGAGAAATCTGTATGCAGGTCAAGAGGCAACAGTTAGAACTGGACATGGAACAACAGACTGGTTCCAAATCGGAAAAGGAATACATCAAGGCGGTATATTGTCACGTTGTTTATTTAACTTCTATGCAGAGTACATCATGAGAAATGCTGGGCTAGATGAAGCTGGAATCAAGATTTCTGGGAAAAATAAAAATAACCTCAGATATGCAGATGACACCACCCTTATGGCCTCCTTCCTCCTGAGAAATCTGTATGCAGGTCAAGAGGCAACAGTTAGAACTGGACATGGAACAACAGACTGGTTCCAAATCAGAAAAGGAATACATCAAGGCGGTATATTGTCACGTTGCTTATTTAACTTCTATGCAGAGTACATCATGAGAAATGCTGGGCTAGATAAAGCTGGAATCAAGATTTCTGGGAAAAATAAAAATAACCTCAGATATGCAGATGACACCACCCTTATGGCTGAAAGCAAAGAACTAAAGAGCCTCTTGATGAAAATGAAAGAGGAGAGTGAAAAAGTTGGCTTAAAACTCAACATTCAGAAAACTAAGATCATGGCATCTGGTCCCTTCACTTCATGGCAAATAGATGGGGAAACAATGGAAACAGTGAGAAATTTTATTATCTTGGGCTGCAAAATCACTGCAGATGTTGACTGCAGCCACAAAATTAAAAGACGCTTGCTCCTTGGAGGAAAAGTTATGACCAAACTAGACAGCATATTAGAGACATTACTTTGCCACAAAGGTCTGTTTAGTTAAAGCTATGGTTTTTCCTGTAATCACGTATAGATGTGAGAGTTGGACTATAAAGGAAGCTTTAAAAATCCATTCGTCTTATCTGCAAATCAAGATCCATGTTAGTTATAGGGAATTTGACAAGCTTAATACAGAGCACCCCTTTTCCAAACCCAAGTTCTGAGGAAATTGAGAAAATAGTGCACAAAAGTAAGCTGGTAGAGTTCAAATTATCACCTGGATTAAGGATAAAGCTTAAGGATTAAGGATGGGGCTTAGTGCCTGAGCCAGATGGACATATTTAGTGACTCTCTGAATGGAACATACAAGCACCCAGTGCCCATGCCAGACTGGACGTGCAAGGCAAAGAGCACCAAGGTCAGACTGAGGGAGGGAGGAGGAAAAAAGAAAAGAAAAGCTGATGTCAGCATGACCAAATTATGCTCCTTGAAGTTGCTGATCTGATAAATAACTTCGTCTCTTCAGGTGGAAATGATTAAAGGTTAGAAAGGATCATGCATTATTGGGGGGAACTTCTGAAGCTGCAAAGAATGATTGCTCCAGGTTTCTGAGCTTGTAACCCATTGTTGCTTACACATTAAGCCCATCAGAGAAGAACCAGCACCTTGATTTTTGAGGACAGTCTTGTCTTCAATTTCATGGGCCCCTCCAATACCAGCCACACCCACTCTGGATCTCCTCTTAGATCCACAAGTGGGCAGTTCACGTGGTCCTCTCAGGATGCTCTGATATGGGTCAGAACAAAATGCTAAACAAAATAAAAGCTGGAAATTCAGGCCCCCTTCTATTTCTCATTTCAAACTGTGTCCAGCCATATGACCCAAAGTAACATATCAGAGCACTGCAAAAAGATTAAGTGACAATCTTATAACTCAGTAATAACATATCTCCAAACTAGAGATTCTGGGAGGGAATTGATTCAAAGAGTGTACCTCTTGTGAGTTCAAGTTTGTGTCTTATGTACAGTATTGTAGCATCCAAAAGAATTAATCCTGCACCAAGTTCTCTTCCCTTTGCAAACCAAAGATCCAACAAAAATGTCATATATTCTAAAATATCCAATTTAGCTTCTTATTCCACTTCAGCTTGAAGTGCACTTGATACCAATCTAGAGTTACTATTCATTCAGCAGCTGTATCCTGGGGTGTTTTGCTCAGGAATGTGGGTAGCTTCTTTGGGATTCTGGAAATGAAATTCTTTCAACATGAAGATTCCAAAGCCATGACCTTTCTTGAAAGACTCTAATAGAAATAACCCTACATCCTTATCACCAACAGATTTAGAAAACAAGATTGTCCTCAGCTACTAGAGATTAATCCCAGGAAATATTATGGTTTCACAACCTAGCATTGCAAAGAGACTGTAGAAGACACCCAGTTCTGTCTGAGCAAACAAAGAACATCTTGGATTTATTGTCACTGGAATGGCTCTCAGTTCAGAACACTTGTCTACAATCTGTGATGTGCAAACTTGCTCAGCTGAGAGTAAGCTCCTTGCGATACAGATGGTTATTTTTGGCATGACTTACCTGCTATACCCGGGAGGAAAAGCTCACTCTTTAGTCTCTTAGACATCACTGCTTTCTTGCCAATTAAAACTGCTTTCAGCTCTTTTTGCATCTTTTTGTCTTTCGTATCCATGTATCCACAGCCTGCAAGTTTGCAGTTATCCCTCGAGGCTCCTGGTCCCACAGCTCTGGGTGTGCCTCTACCTCCACAGTCCTCCAGGTGCAGCCCTGAGTTTTCAACTCTGTTTCGAAGTGGTCTTTCCACTGTTTCCTGTTTTTGAGCTGCTTAGGCACAAGGTACCTTGGGCAATCCTCTTGCCAATGCAGGGACACCGGAGAGATGCAGGTTCGATCCCTGGTTCGGGAAGATCCCCTAGAGTTAGGAAATGGCAATTCATTCCAGTGTTCTTGCCTGGGAAATTCCATGGACGGAGGAGCCTAGTAGGGTATAGACCACAAGGAATCAGACATGACTTAGTGACTCAATTTCTGCTTTTAAAATTTTTCCCTAATTCAGTCCCCACTTAAGGACCTGTTTTGGGAGGTAATTTTGAAGCAGGTGGAAAAGAGACAGGATTGCAAGGTTGATTTCTCTCTCTCTCTCTTTTTTGGCTGATTCAGAACTACCTACTTAGACCTAGCATCTATACGTTCGAGACTTAAGTCTTGCTACTGCACCCAGAACTCAGTGTGGCACAAAAATTATGATTCAACCGCCAAATATTATGGGCTTCCCTGATGGCACGTAACGCCTACACATGTAGGAGATGCAAGAGACGCAGGTTCGATCCCTGGGTCAGGAAGATCCCCTGGAGGAGGGCGTGGCAACCCACTCCAGGATTCTTGCCTGGGAAACCTCATGGACAGAGGAGCCTGGTGGGCTGCAGTCCATGGGGTCGCAAAGCGTCAGACACGGCTTTGGGACTGAGCTCTCCCAATGGCTCCAAGCACTTGTACACAGTGTGGTGGTTCCCCTTGTGGCTGAGTTTTGCTGAAGACAAGCCGCACGCCGAGGTGTGGAGCTTTTTGCGGAGGCCTCCTGCACCTGCTAAGGGCGTCCTGATGACTCAGCTGAGGCCCACACAGAACCTGCATCTCTGCTTGGAGACCAGCTGTGTGGCCAGCATCTGGCGAGCTCACCGATGAGGCGGCAGTGACTTGCTGACACCATCCACGTGGCTTGCAGTTCCTGCCTGGGGTCTGAGTGGCCTGGCTGTCCTCAGAAACCCTCTTGGTCCATGGCTCAAGGCCAGGACCACAGCTGGAGACTGTTCCCATTTGGCAGGTAGAGCCTGGGCACCATCCCTTTGAGGCCATCTGTGCCTGCATCCCTGTTTCTATGGAAACAGTTACTTCACTGCGGACAGAGCCACCACAGGAAGCACCACACACTTAGCATCGCAGATTAAAAAGTTTACAGCCTTGCCAGGGCAGTTATGAACCGAAGGCACGAGGGCACAAACCTGCTTGGGTTAATATGCACACACAGTCATGTCCCACTCTTTGCAACCCCATGGACGGAAGCACGCCAGGCTCCTCCATCCATGGGATTTCCGTACTGGACTGTGTTGCCATTTCCTCCTGCAGGAGATCCTCCTGACTCAGTGATCGAGCTTGTGTCTCTTGCATTGGCAGCAGCTTCTTTACCACTAGCACCACCTGGGAAGCCCTGGGTTAATATGAGTGAGTGAAGTTGCTCAGTCGTGTCTGACTCTTTGTGACCCATGGATGTAGCCTACCAGGCTCCTCTGTCCGTGGGATTTTCCGGGCAAGAATACTGAAGTGGGTTGCCATTCCCTTCTCCAGGAGACCTTCCCAACCCAGGGATTGAACACAGGTCTCCCGCATTGTAGGCAAATGCTTTACCATCTGAGCCACCAGGGGTTAATATAAGTCTTTACAAAACACCTGGTTAAGAAAGTTCTTCTCACATGCGAAGCTCACAACCCCAAGCCGTGTGTCTTCGCCACATCAAATATCTTTTAGTGGGAACATTCAGCTTGTGTAATTATCTCTCTCTCTCTCTTTTTCTTCTCATTAACCCTGCCCCAGTTTTTGAGGAAGCCGGGGACTCGCACTCCCATTCTCCCTGAGTTTCCTGGTCTGAAAAGATCGCCGGACAGGAGCTATTGAAAGGCCTCAGGCACTGTGTGCAGACTTTCAGTGGAAACCGCAAACCTGTTGCGCCACGTTTGAGTCACCTTGCCTCCTTCGAGAACAAAGAGAACCAAGACAGACAAATACAACTGTCATGTGACATGGCTTTTATGTGGAATCTTAAAGAAAAAGATACAAATGAACCTGTATACGGAACAGAAACAGACTCACAGACATAGGAAACAAGCATGATTACCAAAGGGGAAATGTGTGTGGGGAGGGAGAAGCTAGGAGGCCGGGCATGAGAGAGACACACTACAATATATAAAACAGGTAAGCATCAAGGACCTACAGTACCGCACAGGGAATTCTACCAGGTGTTTCATAATAAGCTATAAGGGAGAAGAATCTGAAAACATAGATATGTGTGTAGGCATTATTGAATCACGTTGCTGTACACCCGAAACGCAACACTGCAAATCAACTATGAAAAGTGAAAGTGAAAGTTGCTCGTGTCTGACTCTTTGCGACCCCGTGGGCTCTACAGTCCTTGGAATTCTCCGGGCCAGAATACGGGAGTGGGTAGCCTTTCCCTTCTCCAGGTCATCTTCCCAACCCAGGGACTGAACCCAGGTCTCCCTCACTGCAGGCGGATTCTTTACCAGATGAGCCAACTATACCTCAATAAAAATTATAATTTAAAAAAAACAACCTATGTCTCCATCTCCACTGCTGCTACTGCTAAGTCACTTCATTCGTGCCCGACTCTGTGCGACCCCATAGACGGCAGCCCACAAGGCTTTCCCGTTTTAGGCAAGAACACTGGAGTGGGTTGCCGTTTCCTTCTCCATCTCCACTGCTTCCCTGCAAATAGGTCTGTAGCACCATCTTTCTAGATTTATATGCATATGTTAATATGCAGCATTTGTCTTTCTCTTTCTGACTTCACTCTGTATAATCGGCTCTATGTTCGTCCACCTCATTAGGACTGACTCAAGTGTGTTCTTTTTTATAGTTGAATAATATTCCATTGTATATATGTACTCAAAGTTTCTGTATCCATTCATCTGTCAATTGGCATCTAGGTTGCTTCCAAGTCCTACTTACTGTAAAAAGTGCTGCGGTGACCTGGGAGAAGGAGAGGGTGGGTCAAACTAAGGGAACAGCATGGAAAAATACATATTACCATATATGAAATAGACATTGCCAATTGACAGATGAATGGATACAGAAACTTTGAGTACATATATACAATGGAATATTATTCAACTATAAAAAAGAACACACTTGAGTCAGTCCTAATGAGGTGGACGAACATAGAGCCGATTATACAGAGTGAAGTCAGAAAGAGAAAGACAAATGCTGCATATTAACATATGCATATAAATCTAGAAAGATGGTGCTACAGACCTATTTGCAGGGAAGCAGTGGAGATGGAGAAGGAAACGGGAGGGGACATGTGTATGCCTATGGCTGCCTCATGTTGATGTATGGCAGAGACCAACACAATATTGTAAAGGCAGTATCCTCCAATTGAAAAAAAAAAGAACCAAGAGCGTAGGGAGGGAAATTTTTCAAGACTGTGTTTTGTGAAACAGTGCATCCATCCTTCTTATTCTGTCCCTCCCTAGTCCTGAGAGGTCGGCCTGACCACCTCAGCTCAGACCTCCCAAAGGCCTCTTTGGACAGCATGTACTGTGATTCCAGGGGCTGATCAAGAGAGCACACTGGGGCCTGCCCTGTACCTGGGAAACCTACATAATGAGGCGTCTGTAGCCCACGTGGTGAGAGAGACAGAGGCTTCCCAGCTGGCTCAGTGATAAAGAATCCGCCTGCCAACGCAGGAGACCTGGGTCAGAGATCCCCTGGAGGAGGGCATGGCAACCAGCTCCACTGTTCTTGGCCGGAGAATTCCACAGACAGAGGAGCCTGGCAGGCTACAGTCCACGGGGTCGCAGAGAGCTGGACATGACTGAAGCGCTAAACAAGGGGGAGAGGAGACGGTGTTCCGTGGGGACTTCTCTGCTTTTCCAGCTGCTGCAGGAAAAATGAAGCGTGGCTGCCTCCCCTGGACGACGTGTGGGTCCATGGGAGAGCTGATGAGAGCGCTCCGGCATCCAATAACGCACGCGGGACGGGGGTGATGGGGAAGGAAGGAAGGATGGACGGAAGCTGGAGGAGCTCCTCAGAGCTCAAGTCAGAGCAGAGGCGGCCAGCTCCCGGGTGGTGAGAAGGCGGAAGCTTTGCCCCGATGCCCCGTCCTGCGTGCGGATGAAATTGTCGAGAGTGAGCAATTCTCCCCGCGCCGCGATCTTCCTTAGTAACTTTGCCATGAGGATTGATTTGGCGATACATACACAAGGCCGAGGGCAATGTTCTTACAGGCCACAATTAACGCCAGCATTATGAATGGTCTATAACAAATTTTAGGTGAATGTCTTAATGACATTCCTTAAAAAAAAAAAAAAAAAAAAAAATTGAAGTATAGGCTTCCCTGGCGGCTCAGACACTGAAGAATGCAGGAGACCCAGATTCGATCCCTGGTCAGGAAGGTCCCCTGGAGAAAGCAACGGCAACCCATGCAGTATGCTTGCCTGGAGAATTCCATCGACAGCGGAGCCTGGAGGGCTGTAATCCATGGGGATCTCAAAGAGTCAGACACAACTGAGTGGCGAACGCGCTCACTTTCCTAGTCGACCTGCCGTGCTGTGTTAGTCTCTGCTGCACAAGGAAGAGATTCAGTTATACACATTACATACATTCTTTTATATTATTTTCAATTATGGTTTATCACAGAATAGTGAACATAGTTCTCTGTGTTGTAAATAGGACCTTGTTTATCCCTCCTTTCATGCTTTGTATCTGCTAGTCCCAAATCCCAGCTCATCCCTCTCCCCCCTTACCTCCTTACTGACAACCACAAGGTGGTCCTCTGTGTCTCTGAGCCTGTTTCCATTTTGTAGGTAAGTTCATCGGTGTCTTTTTCCTCACATTGAAGGCACACACGCTGCCCTACTCTTTATCTTTTGCTTTGCATATACAGTCAATTCTGCTATAATTTGGTGTATGAAAAGTGAAAGAAATCGCTCAGTCAGGTCCGACTGTTTGTGACCCCATGGACTACAAGTGCATGGAAGTCTCCAGGTCAGAATACAGAAGTGGGTAGCCTTTCCCTTCTCCAGGGGATCTGCCCAACCCAGAGATAGAACCTAGGTCTCCCTCATTGCAGGTGGAATCTTTATCAGCTGAGCCACAAGGGAAGCCCAAGAATACTGGAGTGGGTAGCCCATCCCTTCTCTAGTGGATCTTCCCGACTCAGGAATCGAACCGGGGTCTCCTGCATTGCAGGTCATTTCTTTATCAGCTGAGCTGCCAGGGAAGCCCAATTTGGTGTGTGTTCCTAAAGCATGCAGTAAAACCCGCAGGGCTTTGGATCCACTGAGCTTGGGACATACTATTCCCGAATTTAATCAGAACTCACTAAAAAAAAAATTACTAAGGAAAATATGGACACCCAACCGAAATGGCTATGGTTGTTGTTTAGCAGCAAAGTTGTGGCTGACTCTTTTGCAACCCTGCCAGACTCCTCTGTCCGTGGGATTCTCCAGGCAAGAGTACTGAAGTGAGTTGCCATTTCCTTCTCCAGGGGATCTTCCCAACCCAGGGGTCGAACCCCCATCTCCTGTATTGGTGAGCAGATTCTTTACCACTGAGCCACCAGGGAAACCCAACCAACATGTTAAATGGTTAAGAAATACTTAAATCCTCTGGCAAATGTGGCATCTGACATTTGCTCGTGGAAGTGGGCTGGTCACAACAGCTGTGAGTTACTGGAGAACGGTGGGAAACAAGGTTTCTCTGCAATGGGGAAGTTGTAACAGCAGATGTGGTTAGGTGTGGCTCAGTGTCCTTGTGAAGTGTGTTTATTGATGGACTTTGTGTAGTCCCAGCTGGTTTGGTTCATATCAGTGCAGTTTTGCATTTACTTAGTGTTCCTTATCCACAAAAAAGGGACACTGGCAACACATTCACCCAAGCAAATGCCAAGTTTCAGTTCAGTGACTCAGTCGTGTCCAACTCTTTGTGACCCCATGAACCACAGCAGGCCAGACCTACCTGTCCATCACCAACTCCCAGAGCTTGCTCAGACTCATGTCCATTGAGTCAGTGATGCCATCCAGCCATCTCATCCTCTGTCATCCCCTTCTCCTCCTGCCCTCAATCTTCCCCAGCATCAGGGTCTTTTCCAATGAGTCAGTTCTTCTCATCAAGTGGCCAAAGTATTGGAGCTTCAGCTTCAGCACCAGTCCTTCCAATGAATATTCAGGACTGATTTCCTTTAGGATGGACTGGTTGGATCTCCTTGCAGTCCAAGGACTCTCAAGAGTCTTCTCCAGCACCACAGTTCAAGAGCGTCAATTCTTTGGCACCCAGTTTTCTTCATAGATGCAAAGTTTGTTATCCTCAAATGGATCCTTAATCTCCCAGTCACGTTGGAACAGATTCACACTTTTCAAAACAAGCAGGAATGATGGTACATATTTACAAACCAGAAGCCACCCCGTTCTCCTGACCTGCTTGGAAAGAGTATGACTTATGGGAATTGATCTTCCAATTGCAGTGGCTTCAGGCCTTGGGTTTGGGCCATGGGTGCTGGCCAGAATAAACAGGTAATAGGGAAGAGAAATGTGAAGGCCCTTGTTAGGACCTCACAAAGTTACCCAATCTCTGGCTGGAGTGTCTGCATTCTTTGGGAGAATACAGACAATACCTAAAGAATTGCTAAGGGCTTTGTAAGCAGGAAGAGGAAAAGAAAGAGAGAGAAAACAAATAGCTCTGACCGATTCTTAGAAATGACAAAGGAGATATGAGTCACCCGACAATGTCATGTGAGAGACTTGATAACTAATTTTTTTTTTTTTTGGCTAAAAACTAAGACATAGAATTATAGGGAGAAAAAAAAACCTATATATGTACTAAATCTATCAGTCAAAGCCATCAAACCCTAAAATCATATTCCAAGTTTCATTAGAAAGAAATTCCTACTTCTTTATTTTTCAGGTGAGAATTAGCAAACCCCATCTACCTAGGGTGCGAGTTTAGCCACTCAGTCATGTCTGACTCTCTGCCCATCAGGCTCCTCTGTCCATGGGCTTCTTCAGGCAAGAGTACTGGAGTGGGTTGCCATTTCCTTCTCCAGGGGATCTTCCCAATGCAGGGATTAAACCAGCATCTCCTGCATTGGCAAGCGTATTCTTTACCACTGAACCACGAGGGAAACCCCATCTACCTAGAACTAAAGGCTTATTTTGTAATGATTAAAATATTGGGGGGGGCAAAAACCTATGTAAATTATAGAGGATGGCAACTTGTCAGTTATTGGAAGTCCACAAAACAAAATATTTTTATTACTGGAATATAATAACACTATATGGGCTTCCCCAATAGCTCAGTTGGTAAAGAATCCTCTGCAATGCAGGAGACGCTGGTTCGACACCAGGAGGAAGGCAACATTGTGAAGCGATTGTGTGTGTGTGTGTGTGTGTGTGTGTGTTAGTCGCTCAGTCATGCCCCAGTCTTTGTGACGCCACGGACTATAACCAGGCAGGTTCCTCTGTCCTTGGAATTCTCCAGGCAAGAATACTGGAGTGGGTTGCCATTCCCTTCTCCAGGGGATCTTCCCAACCCAGGGATTGCACCTGTGTCTCCTGTATTTCAGGCAAATTCTTAACCATCTGAGCCTCCAGGGAAGCCAAAATAGAGAGCAACATGCAATTAAAAGTATAAACAACAATAAAAAAATCATCTAACTTTGGAAAAAATACATAGAAAATAATAATAAAATTAAATTAAGAAATAAAAACTGTAAAAAGAGTAGAAACAGCACAAATCTAATGTCATACACTAATAAGAAATTCAAAAGTTCTCACACCTTTGTAAAAATTTAATTTTGTGTGTTTCTGTAATCTTTGGAGCTTCGTTTTTTAAAATCGATATTTCTGAGATCAAAGGTTCTAAACGGATTCTTAGATCAATTCAAGGGTCCGAGCTGTCTTCTTAGTCATGTTCACATGCGTCCAAGACATCTGGTTCATTCTATCTGCAATGTATTTTGGATGGTGAGTTACTTGGCATAATCTCGCAAAGCAACTGGTTATTTGCCATGTTTTGTTTGGTATCATGTGGATAGTCATTTTTAGAACCACCCCTAAATAACTGTTCTCCAGTATTTAGCAAGTGTCATGCTATAGTAGACATTCCAGAAATATCCGGGAGAATCAGGGCTCCCTTGGAGTTGCGCACTGGCCCTCACGTGCTCCTAAACTGCCTATTCTACTACAGCAAGGCTTCAGTGTCTAGTGTTTCCTATCCTGCCCCGTGGGCTCAAGCAAGGAGTACTCTGATTTTCATCACTGTTTTCTCAATATGTAACACAGTACTGAGTACAAAGTAAGGTCTCTCTCCACCGATTGACCAGAATTAGTGCCTTAGAAGAAGATCAGGGCTGAATCACCCCCATTTGGCTTTTTATATATTGAAATAACCAGAGACTGGTTGGGACTTCTACTTAGTCTAGCTTTTGTAAGTTCACAAGGGGAGACATTCTGAATTTTACTACTTCCTCATTTTTAATGGCCCCAATCAATTTAGGTCACTGTGGATGTGAGGATGGGGTTGGGAACGGCAATAGGCGTTGCTATTCTTTCTTTGCACTCTTGCAGCTCCTTTAAGCTGAATACATGTATTTGAAACACAAAAGTGAAGCCAACTACTTTGAATGTCGTCCCCAGAATCCCCCACTGCCCCAGCCCCAGCAGAACTCCACTTCATGTTCTCCTCTCCAGGTCCAATTCAAATAGGAGCAGCATCTCTGGTTTCCAAGGAAACCCTGAAAAAACTGAAATTTACATAATATGCTTTGCCCACTCCTGGAATGCAGCCACTTCTGGAGAAATCAGAGCAGCTGTTCAGCTGCCTCATAGCAACACTTCACAACAGTATGGGAGGAAAACCGAGAAGAGCAATGCACTTATAATAAACCACCCGGCGAGGATAAGGTAGCCGGGCAGGAAAGCATCATTTAGAATGGTCAGCCTCTAATCAGTCAACAGACCTGCTTGGAAGGACAAGGCAATACATTTTTAATGAAATCAAGAGAACCAGTCTTTGGCTTCGCTTTCTTGATGAAGAACAATGATACACATTAAATGTTAAAAATGATCCATGTTAAATGTTAAACATGATATCTATTAAATGCTACAAATGATACACATTTAATGCTACCATTTAAGGACTCCATCTCTTCAGAACATGCTACCAAAGAAGCAACATTTGCAAAGCTGAATGAAATTTATTTCAAAAGAATCCAATATAAACACCCACAGTAAAGAATAGAAGCCAGGGGAGTTATGTGTTTGCACAAGTCCTCTGTTTCTTCAAAAGTCCGTAGCATTTCACTCCACTGCCACGTGTTCAGAGCTGCCAAAGCCTAGAGATCAAGGCCAGGAGCGACATGCGAGGCTGTTTAAAACCTGAACGCCAGCCACTCTGGGAGCTACGAGTCATAATCATGGGTTCATAAGTGAGAAGGCAGACTCACACTTGCAGATGGTGAGAGGAAGACACTTGAGTGGACAGGCTCAGTACTGAGGCTGTGTGAGGCTGAGCAGTTTGTCTGTAAAAGGCACCTAGCCAGGGGAGGAAGTGGAAGCTCAAAATTCATCACAATCACAGAAAACAAACCAATATGATCACGTGGACTACAGCCTTGTCTAACTCAATGGAACTATGAGCCACGCCATGGAGGACCACGCAGGACGGACGGGTCATGGTGGAGAGTTCTGACAGAATGTGGTCCACTGGTGAAGGGAATGGCAAACCACTTCAGTATTCCTGCCTTGAGAACCCCATGAACAGTATGAAAAGGCAAAAAGACAGGACACTGAAAGATGAACTCCCCAGGTTGGTAGGTGCCCAATATGCTACTGGAGATCAGTGGAGAAACAACTCCAGAAAGAATGAAGAGACAGAGCCAAAGCAAAAACAATACCCAGCTGTGACAGGTGATAGAAGCACGATCTGATGCTGTAAAGAGCAATATTGCATAGGAACCTGGAATGTTAGGTCCATGAATCAAGGCAAATTGGAAGTGGTCAAACAAGAGATGGCAAGAGTGAACATTGACATTCTAGGAATCGGCAAACTAAAATGGACTGGAATGGGTGAATTTAACTCAGATGACCATTATATCTACTACTGTGGGCAGGAATCCCTTAGAAGAAATGGAGTAGCCATCATGGTCAACAAAAGAGTCCAAAATGCAGTACTTGGATGCAATCTCAAAAATGACAGAATGATCTCTGTTCGTTTCCAAGGCAAGCTATTCAATATCACAGTAATCCAAGTCTATGCCCCAACCAGTAATGCTGAAGAAGCTGAAGGTGAACAGCTGTATGAAGACCTACAAGACCGTCTAGAACTAACACCCCCAAAAGATGTCCTTTTCATTATAGGGGACTGGAATGCAAAATTGGAAGTCAAGAAACACCTGGAGTAACAGGCAAATTTGACCTTGGAATGCAGAATGAAGCAGGGCAAAGACTAATAGAGTTCTACCAAGAGAATGCACTGGTCATAGCAAACACTCTCTTCCAACAACACAAGAGAAGACTCTGCACATGGACATCACCAGATGGGCAATGCCAAAATCAGACTGATTATATTCTTTGCAGCCAAAGATGGCGAAGCTCTATACAGTCAGCAAAAACAAGACTGGGAGCTGACTGTGGCTCAGATCATGAACTCCTTATTGCCAAATTCAGACTTAAATTGAAGAAAGTAGGGAAAACCGCTAGACCATTCAGGTATGACCTAAATCAAATTCCTAACAATTATACAGTGGAGGTGAGAAATAGATTTAAGGGCCTATATCTGGCTTCCATCACTTCATGGCAAATAGGTGGAGAAACGATGGAAACAGTGAGTGTCAGACTTTATTTTTTGGGCTCCAAAATCACTGCAGATGGTGACTGTAGCCTTGAAATAAAAAGAGTCTTACTCCTAGGAAAAAAAGTTATGGCCAACCTAGACAGCATGTTAAGAAGCAGAGACATTATTTGGCCCACAAAGGTCTATCTAGTCAAGGCTATGGTTTTTCTAGTACTCATATATGGATGTGAGAGGTGGACTATAAAGAAAGCTGAGTGCCAAAGAATTGATGCTTTGGAACTGTGGTGTAGGAAAAGTCTCTTGAGAGTCCCCTGGACTGCAAGGAGATCCAACCAGTCCATCCTAAAGGAAATCAGTCCTGAATGTTTATTGGAGGGACTGATGTTGAAGCTGAAACTCCAATATTTGGCCACCTGATGCAAAGAGCTGACTCATTTGAAAAGACCCTGATGCTGGGAAAGATTGAAGGCAAGAGGAGAAGGGGACGACAGAGGATGAGATGGTTGGATGGCATCACCGACTCAATGGAGATAAGTTTGAGTAAACTCTGGGAGTTGGTGATGGACAGGGAGGCCTGGCATGCTGCAGATCACGGGGTGTCAAAGAGTCGGACACGACTGAGCGACTGAACTGAACTGAAAATTCAAGTAAAAGGTCCTAACTATGCGGTCAGAATCCAGGGCACTACTCTCCAAATATGGGTACCTTTCTCTCAGCACCAAGGTGCCATCTTTTGGCCAAGCCTGCAGAGGGCTTCCCGGGTGGCACAGATGGTAAAGACTCTGCCTGCAACGTGAGAGACCCAGGTTCAATCCCTGGTTCAGGAAGATCCCCGGGAGAAGAGAATGGTAACCCACTCCAGTCGTCTTGCCTGGAGAATTCCATGGACCGAGGAGCCTGGCGGGCTGCAGTCCCTGGGATCCCAAAGAGTTGGACACAGTTGAGCAGCTGACACACAGAGGGCTACTATATGCTGAATGCTACATAGAGACAGCGGCAGAGGCTAGAGGTTAGGCGTAGAAAACAGATGTACGGTTATCAGAGGACAGAGAGGGGAGGGGCAAATGAGACTAGGATTGACCTATGTACACTGCTCTATGTGAAATAGATGACCAGTCAGGACCTACTGTACAGCCCGGGTGCTCTACTCAATACTCTGCAATGACCTATTGGGAAAAGAATCTGAAGAAGAGTGGATGCTTGTGTATGTGTAACTGATCATTTTGCCATACAGCAGTAGCTAACAGAACACTGTAAGTCAGCTAGACACCACTAAAATTAAAAAAAAAAAAAAAAAAAGAGAGCCTATTTTTCTAGTAGAATCCCTAAGTAGAATTTTAGAACTGAGGGACCGTAAGAGATCTTCTTGTAGAAATGCTTCATTTTATGGACAGAGGAATAGCCACCAGGGCCAGCTACACACTTTGTGGGGCCCTAGAACAGAAGGAAGATGGGAACCCTTCACTTAGAAGCAGGAAAAGCGTTATTAGAATTAGCAACAGTTGAAACCTTTTGCCTCTCCACTGAGATCTCCCTCAGCTTGTCCTGGCGCTGCTTCTTTGCTTGGTGTTATTTGTTTCATGAATCCTAAGCAAGGAAATTGAAGTATATGATTGCCAACATAAATTTCCCACTCATCTTGGCACTGTACATTTTCTGTTTTATGAATATAAGAGAATTTCACTGGCACGTGGAATCACTGAAGTTGTACAGTTTGTAGGTCAAACAAACATCTGTGTGTCCTTCTTGTCTAAACAGTGGAAACGTTATCCAAAACAACCAATTCTGTTTTTTTACCACTTGACACACACATACATCCTATCAACACTTTCTACCTGGGGCTTACCCATGAGTAAAGAAAAGCCGAAAAGGAAGGCAATGCAGGATATTACTTTCTTTGAGTCTTTGTCATCATTTTCATCATAGAGATTTGGCTGATACCAGGAACTAGCCCTAGTAAGAAAGGGTGTGATAGGTCCCTTGGTCATGTGTGGTTCCTAAAATGTCATTGCCTACTTTCTGCCTTGAAAAGCAACTTTTCTAAGTAGCTGAGTCTGTTTCTGTTTTGTAAATAAGTTCATTTGTATCATTTCTTTTGATTTTTTCTTTTTTTGTGTGTGAAAACTGGTATTTATTGGAAACAATTTGTGCTAAACATTTAGATGTATTCATTTATTTTTATTGTGATATAACTGCTTTACAATGCTGTGTTAATCTCTGCTGTGTAGCCAAGTGAGTCAGCTATCCTGAGAAGACAGTAATTGAAGATGCCCCAGATGCCCCAGAGTTCACTGCAGCACTATTTACAACAGCCGGGACACGGAAGGAACCTGGAGGTCCAGTGTCAGAGGAACCGATAAAGAAGGCGTAGCGAATTCACTTTCACTTTTCACTTTCATGCATTGGAGAGGGAAATGGCAACCCACTCCAGTGTTCTTGCCTGGAGAATCCCAGGGACGGGGGAGCCTGGCGGGCTGCCGTCTATGGGGTCGCACAGAGTTGGACACGACTGAAGCGACTGAGCAGCAGCAGCAGCCACAGTGCATATAACAATGGAATATTACTCAGCCATAACAAGGGAAGAAATTGGGTCATTTTAGATTCTTCACATGAATGATTTCATATGATATTTCTCTTTCTCAGACTTCACTCAGTATGGCAATTTCTAAGTCCATCCATGTGGTTGCCTGGATGGGAGGGGAGGATGGATACATGTATAGGTATGGCTAAGTCCCTTTGCTGTGCAATTGAAACTATCACAACATTATTAATCAGCTATACTCCAATGCAAAATAAAAAGTTTAAAAAAAAAAAAAAAAACAGCTTCTAATTCGAATGGGCAATACAGCCTCTCAGGCATGTCAGAGCTTATCCACTTGGAGATGAAATGCACTTACCTTGTCCATTTGACTCACCTTGGATTCCTATGCATCATCCAGGGTCCACTAGAATTTTGTGTTGTGGGTAAACGGGGCGGTGAGTGAGAAGCCACGGCATTGTGCCCTGCACACCTCCTCCATGTATGCGTGTGTGCCTGCTCAGTCGTGTCTGACTCTTTGCAACCCAGGCTCCTCTGTCCATGGGATTCTTCAGGCAGGAACACTGAAGTGGGTTGCCATTCCCTTCTCCAGAGGATCTTCCCAACCCAGATCAAACGCGGTTCTCCGGCATTGCAGGCAAGTTCTTTATCATAGGAGCCACCAGGAAGATTGGCTAAGGTCTTCTCGTACACCTTGGAGATAGTCCAACCTTTGCAGACCTCAGAGAGTAACTGCAGATTCTTAGAAAAGGCCCTTACCTTTTAATCATATAGAAAATATATTTTAAAAATTCCTAAATAGGGAACTATTTAAAACTCCGTTTGTTTTAGTGATATGGAATACACGAGAGAGTTGAGGGTTTTGTTTTGAATCTTACTGTGGTCTCTAGCCATTAAATTATATACAATTTTATATTTGTGATTATCTGAGAAAAAATTTGGAGGGAGCCCAATTGTTCTCTGATTTTACCTTGATTAGAAAATGTTGAAGATCAAATAAAAATTAGTGACTTCCCTGGTGGTCCAGTGGTTAAGAACCCGCCTTGCAATGCAGGAGATGCAATCTACTTTGCAGTGGGTTCGATCCCTATTCAGGAGAGCTGAGATCCCACACCCCACAGAGCCGATAAGCCCACGAGCTGTAACCACTGAGCCCTCTCACTCTGGAGCCAGACACTGAACTCGAGAGAGTCTGCATGCTGAGTCTCAAGATCCTGTCTGCTGCAGCTAAGGACCAAAGCAGCCAAGTAATAAAATTTAAAAAAAAAATTATTTTAAAGTACCTCTGAAGACTTCAGCAGAGTTATTGCCATCTGGGGTAGGGAAAATATAAATCCCAAGAAACTCGAAAATGCAAAAAGCATAATGATTCAGTCAAGAATGTTCTGGGATCAGTCGGAAATTACAAGTGGGAAAGAGAAGACGACCAGCACAAATATCCCAGCGTGAGAGTGGAGATGTTTGCGTCGTCCTTCGGTGATTTTTTCTTTCTTTCTCCTACAGTTGGAAACTTGGCTTCATGAGGTTAACAGTTTTAAGCACAAATAGGGATAATAATGCCAAATGGTGGTGTTTTTTCTGCAAGAAGACTCAGGTAGAATTTAGAACATGCGGTTCTGGGTAGTAGTGACATTGGGTAAAATCATCAGGAGCTATTGTGTCCCCGTGTAATGGAATTGATTAAAGAATGTGGCTTTGCCCAAAGTTAACTCTTTCCAGACCATTTTTAGGGCTACTAAAAATGGGAAACTAAAAGTTGTTAGTGGCCAGCTTTGCCTAAAATCTTAACGGGTTGATCGCAGCTCCTCTGTCATTACTTCACAAGAAAGCTATCAAAATCACTTATCTTAACCATGATGAGGAATTCCCTGAGTAGTTCCTTTGACCAGCGATCACATTCACATGTGTCTACAAATAAGATGTGCTGTTTTCCCAGAAACCGTGTTTTCATGACTGTTAATGGGTTGCAATTTTTATTAAGCCCAGACAAAAGGTAGTTAAAAGAGACATCAGCAGACGATATTTTAGGTTTCGTTTTGTCTTATTTGCTCTGAGGCTAACGATCTGGAAGAAAACACTTCTTTATGTTTCTCCTTCCCCAGAATTATGTTGTTTAAGGCATCAATACAGCACAGTTCTCATGTAAGCAAAAAGGCCCCCTAGCCAGCAAAACTCAACAGAAGTCAGGAAAATGAATAGCAAAGGCAGAGGAGCCTGGCTGGCGATGGCGCCCCATGCCAGCACTCTTGCCTGGAAAATCTCACGGACGGAGGAGCCTGGAAGGCTGCAATCCATGGGGTCGCTGAGGGTCGGACACGACTGAGCGACTTCACTTTCACTTTTCACTTTCATGCATTGGAGAAGGACATGGCAACCCACTCCAGTGTTCTTGCCTGGAGAATCCCAGGGACGGGGGAGCCTGGTGGGCTGCCGTCTGTGGGGTCGCACACAGTCAGACACGACTGAAGCGACTTGGCAGCAGCAGCAGCAGCAGCATCAGAGCACCGTTTGTGCTTTTTCAAATGACCATTTTGCGTCTGAAAGTCCTGCCCTGTGTCTTTGGACACTGCACCCATGGAAACTTCTCACGTTGCACTGGGTCAACAAGTTTCTGATCCTGGAGGGTGTTCAATGAACTTTCAGGGAGGAGGGTCTCCCTCTTCACTGATAAATGTATTTGCTGAATAAGGAAACTTGTGTTTTTAAATGTTAATAGGTGTCTAAGAACATTGCTTTAAAAACGTAAGTTATAGAATTCATCGTAGTGAGGTTACTAAGAGATTAATTATAATTAGAGCCAGGTGGGCTTCCCAGGCGATGCAGAGGTGAAGACTCTAACCTGCCAATGCAGGAGGTGAAAGACATAGGTTAGATCCCTGGCTCAGGAAGATCCCCTGGAGGGGGACATGGCAAACCACTCCAGTATTCTTGCCTGAGAAATCCATGGACAGAGGGTCCTGGTGAGCTATAGTCCCTGGGGTTGCAGAGTCAGAATTGACTGAGCATGCACACAATGCTTAAGAAAACACTCTAGAGAATGTATGTATATGTCTCTATACGTATGGACACACACACACACACACTCATACATATGTATAACTGAATCACTTCACTGACGCTAACATACACTTTAAGTCAACTCAGTTGTTTAGTTCAGTTGCTCAGTCATGTCCGACTCATTGTGAACCCATGGATTACAACATACCAGGCTTCCCTGTCCATCACCAACTCCCAGAGTTTACTCAAACTCATGTCCATTGAGTCGGTGATGCCATCCAACCATCTCATCCTCTGTCCTCCCCTTCTCCTGCCTTTGATCTTTCCCAGCATCAGGGTCTTTTCCAGTGAGTCAGTTCTTTGCATCAGGTGGCCAAAGTATTGTAGTTTCAGCTTCAGCATCAGTCCTTCCAATGAACACCCAGAACTGATCTCCTTTAGGATGGACTGGTTAGATCTCCTTTCAGTCCAAGGGACTCTCAAGAGTCTTCTCCAACACCACAGTTCAAAGCATCAATTCTTCGGTGCTCAGCTTCCTTTATAGTCCAGCTTTCACATCCATACATGACTATTGCAAAAGCCGTAGATTTGACTAGATGGACCTTTGTTGGCAAAATAATGTCTCTGCTTTTTAATATGTTGTCTAAGTTGGTCATAGCTTTTCTTCCAAGGAGCAAGCATCTTTTAATTTCATGGCTGCAGTCACCACCTGCAGTGATTTTGGAGCCCCCAAAATAAAGTCTCTCACTGTTTCCATTGTTTCCCCATCTATTTGCCATGAAGTGATGGGATCAGATGCCATGATCTTAGTTTTCTGAATGTTGAGCTTTAAGCCAACTTTTTCACTCTCCTCTTTCATTTTCAAGAGGCTCTTTACTCCTTCTTCACTTTCTGCCATAAAGATGGTATCATCTACATATCTGAGGTTAATGATATTTCTCCCAGCAATCTTGATTTCAGCTTGTGCTTCCTCCGGCCCAATGTTTCTCATGACGTACTCTGCATATAAGTTAAATAAGCAGGGTGACAATATACAGCCTTGATATACTCCTTTCCTGATTTGGAACTAGTCTGTTGGTCCACATCCAGTTCTAACTGTTGCTTCCTGACCTGTCAAACTCATGTCCATTGAGTCGGTGATGCCATCCAACCATCTCATCCTCTGTCCTCCCCTTCTCCTGCCTTTGATCTTTCCCAGCATCAGGGTCTTTTCCAGTGAGTCAGTTCTTTGCATCAGGTGGCCAAAGTATTGTAGTTTCAGCTTCAGCATCAGTCCTTCCAATGAACACCCAGAACTGATCTCCTTTAGGATGGACTGGTTAGATCTCCTTTCAGTCCAAGGGACTCTCAAGAGTCTTCTCCAACACCACAGTTCAAAGCATCAATTCTTCGGTGCTCAGCTTCCTTTATAGTCCAGCTTTCACATCCATACATGACTATTGCAAAAGCCATAGATTTGACTAGATGGACCTTTGTTGGCAAAATAATGTCTCTGCTTTTTAATATGTTGTCTAAGTTGGTCATAGCTTTTCTTCCAAGGAGCAAGCATCTTTTAATTTCATGGCTGCAGTCACCACCTGCAGTGATTTTGGAGCCCCCAAAATAAAGTCTCTCACTGTTTCCATTGTTTCCCCATCTATTTGCCATGAAGTGATGGGATCAGATGCCATGATCTTAGTTTTCTGAATGTTGAGCTTTAAGCCAACTTTTTCACTCTCCTCTTTCATTTTCAAGAGGCTCTTTACTCCTTCTTCACTTTCTGCCATAAAGATGGTATCATCTACATATCTGAGGTTAATGATATTTCTCCCAGCAATCTTGATTTCAGCTTGTGCTTCCTCCGGCCCAATGTTTCTCATGACGTACTCTGCATATAAGTTAAATAAGCAGGGTGACAATATACAGCCTTGATATACTCCTTTCCTGATTTGGAACTAGTCTGTTGGTCCACATCCAGTTCTAACTGTTGCTTCCTGACCTGTGTACAGATTTCTCAGGAGGCAGGTCAGGTGGTCTGGTATTCCCATCTCTTTCAGAATTTTCCATAGTTTGTTGTGATCTACACAGTCAAAAGCTTTGGTGTAGTCAATAAACCAGAAGTAGATGTTTTTCTGGAACTCTTGTGCTTTTTTGATAATCCAACAGATGTTGGCAACTTGATCTCTGGTTCCTCCGCCTTTTCTGAATCCAGCTTGAACATCTGGAAGTTCACGGCTTATGTACTGGTGAAGCCCGGCTTAGAGAGTTTTGAGCATTACTTTGCTAGCATGTGAATTGATTGCAATTGTGCGGTAGTTGGAACATTCTTTGGCATTGCCTTTCATTGGGAATGGAATGAAAACTGACCTTTTCCAGTTCTGTGGCCAAACTCAGTCCTGCTGAGTTTTCCAAATTTGCTGGAATAATGAGTGCAGCACTTTTGCAGCATCATCTTTGAGGATTTGAAACAGCTCAACTGGGATTCCATCACCTCCGCTAGCTTTGTTCGTCGTGTTGCTTCCCAAGGCCCTCTTGACTTCTCATTCCAGGATGTCTGGCTCTAGATGAGTGGTCACAGCATCGTGATTATCTGGGTCATGAAGATCTTTTTTGTACGGTTCTTCTGTGTATTTTTGCCACCTCTCCTTAATATCTTCTGCTTCTGTTAGGTCCATACCATTTCTGTCCTTTATTGAGCCCGTCTTTGCATGAAATGTTCCCTTGGTATCTCTAATTTTCTTGAAGAGATCTCTAGTCTTTCCCATTCTATTGTTTTCCTCTATTTCTTTGCACTGATCACTGAGGAAGGCTTTCTTATCTCTCCTTGCTATTCTTTGGAACTCTGCATTCAAGTGGGTATATCTTTCCTTTCTCCTTTGCCTTTAGCTTCTCTTCTCTTCTCAGCTATTTGTAAGGCCTCCTCAAATAACCATTTTGCCTTTTGCATTTCTTTTTCTTGGGGATGGTCTTGATCACTGCCTCCCGTACAATGTTATGAACCTCCGTCCATAGTTCTTCAGGCACTCTGTCTATCAGATCTAATCCCTTGAATCTTCTTGTGACTTCCACTGTATAATCATAAGGGATTTGATTTGGGTCATACCTGAGTAGTCTAGTGGTTTTCCTTACTTTCTTTGATTTCAGTCTGAATTTGGCAATAGGGAGTTCATGATCTGAGCCACAGTCAGCTCCCAGTCTTGTTTTTGCTGACTGTATAGAGCTTCTCCATCTTTGGCTGCAAAGAATATAATCAATCTGATATTGGTATTGATCACCTGGTGACCACACATCTGCATATATGTCCATGTGTAGAGTCCTCTCTTGTGTTGTTGGAAGAGGGACTTTCTATGACCAGTGCATTCTCTTGGCAAAACCCTGTTAGCGTTTGACCTGCTTCATTCTGCAGGCCAAATATGCCTGTTCCTCCAGGTGTTTCTTGACTTCCTACTTTTGCATTCCAGTCCCCTATAATGAAAGTGAGTGAAGTCGCTCAGTCGCGTCCGACTCTTTGCGACCCCATGGACTGTGGCCCCTCTATCCATGGGATTCTCCAGGCAAGAGTACTGGAGTGGGTTGCCATTTCCTTCTCCAGAGGATCTTCCCGACCCAGGGAAGATATAATGAAAAGGACATCTTTTTTGGATGTTAGTTCTAGAAGGTCTTGTACGTCTTCATAAAACCGTTCCACTTCAGCTTCTTCAACATTCTATTGAAGAATTACATAATGAAGCATTATAATCAACTGTACTTGAATAAAAACAGCTTAATTTGTCCTCATAGTCCCTAAACGTACAGTGATGTGATACATTCTCCACATAGCAAGTTAAGCCACATTCTTTCCCCTTGTTCATAGCAGCCATACACCAAACTGTAGATGTGCTAAGAGGAGAAAACAAATATAAGAGGAATATGTGTTTAGGCAGAACTCTCCTTAGTATGATATATTTTGAATGGGGTCTGCTCCTCATTGATTTATTCTACAATCATAGATGTTAATTATTCAGAAAGAAGATGGCATATTGTATAGATGCTTGCATGCCTACGTGGTAAGTCATTTCAGTCGTGTCCAACTCTGTGCGACCCTGTGGACTATACCCTGCCTGCCTCCTCTGTCCAAGAGATTCTTCCGGCAAGAATACTGGAGTGGTTTGCCATGCTTTCCTCCAGGGGATCTTCCTGACCAAGGCTCAAACCCTTGTCTCTTATGTCTCCTGCATTGGCAAGCAAGTTCTTTACCACTAGAACCACCTGGGGTCCTTTATATAATATATAAAATAAATATAATGATAATACTTTATTATATTTTAATATATATTCAATATTTAATTATATAATTTAATATTTTAATTATATGAAATTAATGTTTTCATACTTTATGATTATACTGTATACTTTATATAAGTTATAATTAGAAATTAATACTTTATATTAAATACTTCAATTAACATTTTAACTACATAAAATAAATATAATTGTCATTATATAACTATATATAATAAATAATTCCAATAGTTGGGTAGGTGGCAAGCACAATACCACCCTGCCATCTTGTGGCAGCAAGAAATTTGACAGCAATAGTATTTTCTCAAGTGTAAAGAGTTCTATTCTAAGGCCAGGGCTCCCCCGGTGGCCCAGCTGGTAAAGAATACCCTGCAATGCGGGAGACCTGGGTCCGATCCCTGGCTTGGGGAGATGCCCTGGAGACGGGAAAGGCTGCCCACGCCAGTACTCTGGCCTGGAGAGTTCCTCCATGGGCTCACAAAGGGTCGGACGGGACTGGGTGACTTTGGCTTTCATTGCCCCAGGGCACCCTCCGTTTTGCCTGAGAAATCCCGTGGACAGAGGAGCCTGGCGGGCTCCAGTCCCCGGGGTCGCCGAGAGTCAGACCCCCGCCGGAGCGGTTAGCGCTCTCCCTTTCAGACCGAGAGCCGCGGCGATGGAATGGGCTGGCCGGGGCGAGTCACGTCCACTCACCCAGATGCTCCCATCCTCACCCTGGAAACCCGTGAAAACTTAGACGAGAAAAGGCACGGTTATGGGTGGAATGAAGATTGCCGACCCACTGACGTTTAAGCGAGGAAATGATCCCAGTCTGACGGTGTGAACTCTGAAACGGGGAGAAGAGGAGGAAGAAGGCTGGAGAGAGAGAGGACGGAGGAAGGAGGAGGGAACAGAGCGCGGTGGGCGCTGCCGAGGGTCAGGCGGCGCACGGGGAGACCGGGAAAGCAAGGGCGTGGGTTTTCCAGGGAGCCCGCAGAGGGAGTGCAGCCCTTCAAAAAAGGGGGGGGAGGGGGAGTATAATCGCTCTGCAACGCCCTGTTCTTTTCCATCTCACAACAAAGCGAGTCCCCTGTAGGTGCACACACGCCCCCTGCCCCTCGGCCTCCCTTCCCTCAGCGCCCACCGCCCTCGGTCGTCACGGAGCCCCGAGCCGAGCTCCCGGGCCTGCAAGCAGCTCCCGCGGCTGCTTCACACTCGGAGATGTGCATGCGTCCCCCCGAACCCGGTTCCGCCCACCCGCACGTCCACACACCCTTCCTCTGCATCTGCGTCTGATTCTTGGAGATGGGCTCATCAGTACCGCTGCTCTAAGTCCCACATATATGCCTTAAAATCCGGTATTTGTTTCTCTCCCTCCAGCTAGCTTCTCTCTGTGGGATCGACTCTAGGTCCGTCCGCGTCTGGATAGATGATCCAACGTCGGCCCTTTTTATGGTTAGTATTCCATTGTGTATGTGCAGCGCTGTGGATTTAAGCACCGTGAGACCTGTGCTGGAATTCTGACTTAAAGAAGTACAAAGTGAAAGTGAAGTCGCTCAGTCGTGTCCGACTCCTTGCGACCCCATGGCTTGTAGCCTACCAGTCTTCTCGGTCCGTGGGATTTTCCAGGCAAGAATACTGGACTGGGTTACCATTTCCTTCTCCAGGAGATCTTCCCGATCCAGGGATTGAACCCAGGTCTCCCGCATTGTAGGCAGGCGCTTTACGTCTGAGCCACCAGGGAGGTCTAAAGAAGTATAAGCTAATCCATTTTTGCTGTTTTAGGTCACTGTGTTTGTAGACATTTGGTCTAGAAAAGACACCAGTTGTGTTGCTGGTGAATAGACCAGGGAAGCCCCGTGGGCCATGATAAGGATGTTATTCTTTATGGTCAAGAGGGAGCTCTTCTGTGGTTCAGGAAGGATTTTTTTTTTTTTTTTGCCTTGCATAAGCAGAGATCACACCATCTGGTTTTCTTGAGAATTGATGAATGGAAGCAAAAGTGGACCCAGGAATACCTAGAGAGAGGTTGCTACAATGGTCACTAACAGATGACTAGAGGGTAGCTTTGCAAAAACAGAGACATCACTTCATTTAAGAGATGTTTGGGTGGGAGAATGGACAAGCTTCGCCAGTTGGCTATCAGTTTTGAGACTTAATGCCCACGTGGTGGCTCAGACAGGAAAGAGCGCCCTGTAATGCAGGAGACCTGGGTTTGATGGATCCCTGGGTGGGGAATATCCCCTGGAGGAGGAAATGGCAACCCACTCCAGTATTCCTGCCTGGGAAGTCCCATGGACGGAGGAGCCTGGCGGGCTACAGTCCACGCGGTTGCAAAGAGTCAGACACAACTGAGCACACACAGCAACACAACAACTCACAACCCAGAGTTAATGCTCTTTCCTCTGAAATTCTCAGCCAGTAACATGTGAGTGACGAGCTACGTCTGCATAGGCCGCTCCGCTGAGTTTCTTTTGCAGCTGGGTAGATCTTGTTAATCCAAAAGATCGTGAGTCTTATCCACAGTCAGATTCCCATTTCCATTGTATGGATGAAGAGAATTCAGGCGGTTTCCAAACCCCCCATTAAGGACCACAGAACAATGCCTCTCCCCTGACAAAGGTGTCTGGGTCCTAATCCTTGGAACCTGAGGATATGTTCCCTCACATGGCAGCACCCTCCAGGAGATAGTAAAGGACAGGGAAGCCTGGCGCGCTGGAGCCCTCGGGGTCACACAGAACTGGACACGACTTAGTGACTCCGCAGCAGCAAACGTGGCCAAGTGGACTCTGACGATGCGATTCGGAGAAAGATGAGTGACTGAACAAGAGCAGTGATATACCAAAGCTAATCTCCTAGTGCTGACAGATGCGCCAGGCACTAGTAAAATGTCCACCCAAGAGGAGGCTGGGTGAGGTGTATACAGGAACTCTTGTATTACTTTGCTGCTGCTGCTGCTAAGTCACTTCAGTCGTGTATGACTCTGTGCGACCCCATAGACGGCAGCCCACCAGGCTCCCCCGTCTCTGGGATTCTCCAGGCAAGAGTACTGGAATGGGTTGCCATTTCCTTCTCCAATGCATGAAAGTGAAAGGTGAAAGTGAAGTCGCTCAGTCGTGCTAAGTGTTTGCAAATGTAAGATTGTTCCAAAAATACAATGCTTATTAAAGATGACATATATAGCCATATATTTAACTAAGTATATTAGAGTGATTTTTCAATGAATAATCTTGATAACTTGTAAAATGAGACTATCGTATTCATGACGTGTTGTTCACTGAGTGTAGCTCACTGAAAGTACTCAAATATTTGCCAAGCCATTGAATTATTGCGGAGGTCCAGTGGCTAAGTCGTATCCGATTCTTTTAGACCCCATGGACTGCAGCACGCCTGGCTCCCCCGTCCTTCACTCTCTCCCGGAGTTTGCTCAAACTCATATCCGTTGAGTTGGTGATGCCAGCCAAACATCTCATCCCCTGCTGTCCCCCAAACTTGTTATTTTCAGTTTTCGAGGTGAAAAAAATTGTATTCTTCACATTGGCCACTAGGTGGAACTATTGGTACATTGGTTAAAATTCATTCTTCATCCGTGGGGGAAAACTACCTCTTGAAAACAAATGACATTTGAAAAATGTTATGATAGATAGCAGGAGGAAGAATTCCTAGTACTGTGATGAAGATCAAGAAAGATATGAACTGGCTGTGGACAGAAATCCAGGATTCGGAGATATACAGAAAGGAGTAGGAAGAAAAAAGGCAGCCGTTAATTTAAACATTTCCAGACACGGATATAAGTGCAGCAGGAGAGATAGGACATCTGGAAAATTAACAGACATCTATCTTTCCCCAGACATCAGTGCAGCCCGCAGCGTCTGAAACACCGAGGCGTGGAAGGCTCAAACGCCGGAATGACGCTGCCAGTGCTTCCATATGGACGGCAGGCGAAGTGCGGGAGAACTTAGGAGCGGCCACTTATAGGACTAAACAGCATTTATTTCTTCTTTACACTTTCTGTCACTTAGGACATAAAAGCGCTTTTTAGTATCAGACAAGACAATATGTAAGAAGGCAAATTCAAAAACTGAGAAAGAATTAGAATGTATTTCTGTGTTTTAAAAAACAGCTTGCTTTACGGTCTCCAATTCATCAATTTCATTTGTTGAATCATCAGACCTTTGTTATATTTTGGGTACCATGCCAATCAAGTTCTCTGCTCTCTGTATAAACTCTCTAAATAAGGATTGAACCAGAGAAAAGAGGAATATAGCATTTTTCCAGAAAGATTATATTTGGCTGACACAAAGTCAAATATAATGTAGGAATTTAATATAATGTAGTCAAATATAATATAATGATTCAGCTATCATTTGACAGATATTGACTTATTTATTGATTATAAATAAATATTTATAAATATCTATCTGCCTTAGATGCTGGCAAACTGAAATACATAAATAATGATTCATTCTGGTCCATTTTCTGAGTTACATAAGCTTTTAGATAGGTGTTGTGTGCAAAATGCTTCTATATCTGCTTTTCAAGTTTAAAGATGCTGATTATTCCTCTCTCAGTTGTAAGGAAAATCCATAGACCAGGAAAGGAGTAATAAAGTCAACACATTCTTTTCAAGACTTTTTTTCACATGGACCATTTTTAAAGCCTTTATTGAATATGTTACAATGTTGCTTCTGTTTTTATGTTTCTGTTTCTTGGCCTGATGGTTTTGGGGATCTTAGCTCTCCAAACAGGGATCGAATCCACACTCCCTGCATTGGAAGGTGAAGTCTTAACTGCTGGATCCCCCAGGCAAGTCTCAATACTCCCTGCTTTTAAATAGAGGAAACTGCCAGCAATATTGCTTCCCTGATGGCTCATCAGGTAAAGAATCTGCCTGCACCACCAGAGCTTTGGGTTTGGGTTCGATCCCTCCCTGGGTTGGGAAGATCCCTTGCAGGAGGAAATGGCAACATACTCCAGTGTTCTTGCCTGGAGAATCCCACAGACGGAGCCTGGCAGGCCGCAGTCCACGAGGTCGCAGAGACACAGCTGAGCAGCTGGGCGCAGCCCATCAGTTTCCCTGAAATACGTAATCAATAAACACTGTTAGAAGACACTTGCTTGCTGGTCGTTGGACAACTGGTGGCCAGTTTTTGGCCAATTGTCTTTGCTCAGACAGCAGCATCCTGCAGCCGTTGTCTTTTCCATATTTTACAGATAAAAGGAAGAAAGCATCAGCCTCGATTGACTTTGCTGCTGTTCTGCTTTTGTTTTGCTTCTTTTTTTACAGCAAAAAATTGTAGCTGCTTTCAACTTAAAGGTTTTTGTAACAAGTATATGGGAAAATAGCATTTCATTCTGTCATTTATATTTAGAAATGCATCCAGTTTGGAGATGTGCAAAATATTCCAATAAATTAAAATTGCACTTTTTTGCTAGTTTTTGTGTGTTACTAGTTTTTACTAGTTGCTGTGTGTCTGGAATCACAGTCCTTCCGCCCGCCCCCCGCCGCCTGCCAAGAAATACTTTTTTTTGAAGAAAATAAAAGGAATAAGGTGAAAATGGCATTGGTTTATTTTTTTTTAAGGCGCATTTCTTGATTGATTTATTTTCAGTTTTATATATATGCTAATAAAAAACCAACAGTAATGGGTTTCTGGAATAAGAATAAGAACAATCTCCCGCCTCCGAAATTACTGAGTTTCTGAAAAACTAACGTAGCCAGTGATTTTAACTGTTAACTACCCGATCATTACAATGTATGTCTGTCTTCACCTACTGATTTTTAAGTTCAACTCATTGTACTTAATCATTGTCTAAGATTGTTTGAACATTTGCTCCTTGGCCCAATTTTTTCTCCTCGAGAGAAGATAATTTTTTAGAAGAGAAACCGCCTGAACTGCCATCGAGTTAAACAAGTTCTGTGCGCAGTAAGTTGTTATTGGAGCCATCCACCCCAGAAGTGTCTGTTCTGTGAGGGTGTGTGTGTGGAGGCCTCCCTATGGAGAACAGAGGTTCCTTTGCTGGGACGTAGTTTACAGCTGATGGAGAAGGAGTAAGCAGAGGAGAAATGATGATAAATGTGTGCTTGTTGCCACGGAAACCTCTCTCCAAAGGGCTCACACTAACAGAAACAAAGGCCAGTTGAAAAGGCAGCAGCCTCAGCCTGGACCAGGTGAGCCTGCCGCCCCGCGCCGCCCTGGCCGGGCCTGCAGAAGCCCGGGCCATCCCCGAGCTGGCAGCCGGGGTGGTCGTCTGTGTGCAGAACTGAAAGCAAACAAGGGCAAGCTGGAGCCAGATGTGGGGGCTTCCCGGTTCACTGACGGCTCCTGGGGTCCTCGGAGTCAGAGCAACCAACGCACGTTCCTGCTTTTCACCAGGAAACATGGAGACTGGAGACCCAAGGAGTCTGATGAGCCCCTGGTCCCCAGGATGGTCTCTTTGAGTCACAAAAGATACCAGGCTCGCTCTTCTCCAAGACTCATAAGAGAAGGCAAATATCTTTGATCTACAACAGCCTCCGTTTGTTGTTAAGTTGCTCAGTCGTGTCCAGCTCTTTGTGACTCCGTGGACTGTAGCCTACCAGGCTCCTCTGTCCATGGGATTTCCCAGACAAGGACACTGGAGTGGGTTGCCATGACCTCCTCCAGGGGATCGTCTGACCCAGGAATCGAACCTGTATCTCCTGCATAACAGCATCTGTTACTTAATCTAAAATTAGTATAAGTGAAGTGAAGTCACTCAGTCACGTCCGACTCTTTGTGACCCCATGGACTGTAGCCCACTAGGCTCCTCTGTCCATGGGATTCTCCAGGCAAGAATACTGGAGTGGGTGGCCATTACCTTCTGCAAATTAGTATAGTGAAGCTGATAAGTCAACGGCTGGCTCCACCTTGTGGCCTAAGATCCATTCATACATTTTCCATGAGATCCTTTCTAAGCCCTCATCCGTGAATGGGTTTCTAGACATTGTGGCATCAACTCTTTCTACTTAGTGGAGAGAATTTTTGTTATTACTTCTATAGAAAAATAGAGTTAAAATTCTTGTTTTCCAAAGCATCCAATTTGATCTTGTCCTCTTCTCCACCCAGCTCTAAAATCAATAGTTTAATTTTATTTATATTTTTAATTTTTATATTTTGCTCAAATCACTTGGCATGTGGAATCCTAGTTTCCTGACCAGCGATCAAACCTGTGACTCGGTGATGGGAAGCGTGGACTCTTACTCACTGGATCACCAGGGACGTCCCCCTATGCTTTTTTTTGTTTTGTTTTTAATTTGACTGAATAACTTCACCTTTATGTCCTCATTTCTAAAAGTACATCCTGGGTTGTATGAAATTCAAAAGTATAATTATTATTGACTATAAAAACAAACTGACTTTTACACATGGTTCACTTTCCAAGTGGGCCCTGATCTTATACCTTTGAGCCCTGAACACTTTATTGATGTTCTCTACATCCCAGTCAAAATGAAACCAAATTTTGTTTTCCCTCACCGAGAGTCTGTTGACTGAAGCCACTAAATCACCCTGTTTCTGACCTCTGCTCGAAGTTCAAACCCTTTTTCACAGCCATTAACTTTCTCCGCGTCCCACCAAGCACATGTGCTGTCTGTGGCTTAATCTCTTCCATCCTGGATGGCTGAGCGGCCTTCCTTCCATCTGATGTGGGCTTTGCTTCTGCCTGAAAACCTCATCCATGGAACCCTAT
This sequence comes from Cephalophus harveyi, assembly GCA_006410635.1. Lineage (NCBI taxonomy): Eukaryota > Metazoa > Chordata > Mammalia > Artiodactyla > Bovidae > Cephalophus > Cephalophus harveyi. The sequence goes on along the minus strand of SJYT01043928.1, from coordinate 960,901 downwards.
TGACTCATTTTGCTTACCTATGAGATAATTCAGAATAATTTTTCCCCACAGGAAAGTCTTATAGTTTGCTTAGACATTAAAGTAAGAGATAGCAAGGTTGCTGGCGGTTCTGTGGCAGAGAATCCGCCTGCATCGCAGGAGGTGCAGATCCCTGGGTTCGATCCCTGGGTCAGGAAGATCCCCTGGAGAAGGAAATGGCAGCCTACTCCAGTATTCTTGCCTGGGAAATCCCACGGACAGCTGACCCTGGTGGGCTACAGTCCATGGGTCACAAAGAATCGGACCCCACCGAACGATTTAGCACACATGCAAGACTGGAATGATGTATTTACAGGAACAGCCTTTCAAGTAAGTCTTAGTATACGTATTCCTCCACCCCATATTTCTTCCTTGGTTCATTGCTTAGTCGCTCGTTTATGTCCAGCTCTTTGCCACCCCCTGGACCGCAGCACCCCAGGCTCCCCTGTCCTCCACTCTCTCCTGGAGTTTGCTCAAATTCATGCCCATTGAGTGGGTGATGCTATCTAACCGTCTCATCCTCTGCTGTCCCCTTCTGCCGTTACCTTCAATCTTTCCCAGCATCAGGGTCTTGTCCTATGAGTCTGCCTTCACATGAGTCAAATTCACATGTGAGAGTCACTAACAGTCAGTGGAATCAAAGTGCCTTTTGATTAACACACATCCTCACTGTTCTGAATCATTGCACTGCGTCAAGGGCCATGCTTGCAGATATAAGCTGGAAAGAAGTGAAGAATAAACTAAGAAATTGGAGACATAAGCTGATTTTCTTTTTTTTTTTTTTTTGCCTATTAAAGGTAAGGGCAAACTGCATCTAGTAATTCTGATTTGCAATCCTTATTCCGCCTATTTTTAAAAATAATATTAAAGCTAATGTGTATTGCTTATGGCTAGATCCTAAGTGCTAAGATATTCATCTCCCTTGTCTCAGTTCTCACAAACGTGATGAGGGCAATTATTATCCTATTCACCGGATGAGCAAACAGAGGCATGATGTTTCAGGAAAATTAATTACCCTCCTCTTTTGTCTTTCTCGGTCTTTCTGCTGATATAGAAACTACTAGGAAATTCAGAAGGCATAGAATACCTAGTTTGTGTTTCTTTGGAGAAAATAAAACCTTATTTTAACCATGATTCTTTTAGGTTGAAAATGACTTCTTTCAGTCTCCTAATGCTTTAGTTAGATTATGGATTGCTACATTTGACCTTGGGCTTCTCAGGGGGTGCTGGTGGTAAAGAATCTGCCTGCAATGGAGGAGATGCGGGCTGGACCCCTGGGTGGGGAAGATCCCCTGGAGTAGGAAATGGCAGCCCACTTCAGTACTCTTGCCTGGAGACTCCCAGGGACAGAGGAGCCTGGCGGGTTACAATCCAGAGGGTAGCAAAGAGTTGGACTCGACTGAGTCCTCGTGAACATTTGACCTTTGCATTTAAAAACGGACAGCCTGCAGCTTCTCTGCCCCCTTCCTTCAGAAGTGTAGCATGTGGGGACTTTTGGTGCGGTGGTTGAGGCTTTCCCTTCCAAAGCAGCAGGTGTGGGTTCAAACCCTGGTCAGGGAACTCAGATCGCACATGCCTGGAGGCCAAAAATCAAAACATAAAACAGAAGCAATGTTGTAACAAATTCAATAAAGACTTTTTAAAAATGGTCCATCCTTAAAAAAAAAAACAAAACCTGTAATATGTATAGAAACATGAGAACAATGTGTGAAGAGGCAGATGACTTTTTTTCAGCTGATGCTTAAAAAATTCAATTCCTCCAAATTAATTCTCTTTCTAATTGGAGGTTCCAGCTGCCATTGGATTGAATTTTCGGGTTGTTTACTTGTCCCAAAGTCTCTGTAAAAGGTTTTATTTCTCTAGGCAACCAGCTGGTTTTTCACATAGATAAGGTCAATTAATTTGACCTTTGTTTCAATATGAAATGCATAATAAAAGCTGGTGCCCCACAGACCGGATGTGGCCTTTCAAAAAAAAAAAAGCTACTTGCCAGGACAGGGAACAATAATTTATGACCTCATAAACCCCAGTTGCAAGGCTTGTTGCTGAGCATGGCAATGACAAGGGGCCTGTGTGTCTTTATTTATTTATTTTTATTCTGTGTGATAGAAAGCTGGAAACCAGAACCGAGCACCTGCACCTTGAGGGCGGGGAAATGGCAGAGGCAAAACCCAGGACTGTGGTTTCTTTAAGGATCAAGGACGCTGTTTGAATTTTTGTTTCCCTTAGCTTGTTTTCTCCTGACAAAAATTCCTACATACAGGCTCAGAGTGTATTATTGCCTTCTGACTGTAAGATCTCGTCATCAAAATGTATTGTGATTCTGAGAGATGTGCAAACTCATTACCGAGCAGAGTCGAAAGCAGAACATTTGAACTGGTATCTACAGTCAATACCAAAATGATTAGTGCTTGCGGTGTGATGGATGGATCTCTCCCAGAAGCTGATTCTAACAAATTTAGGAGGATGTGAGCTTTCTGACTTTTGTCTTCCTTTAACTGTGTTAACCACTGTTGCCATTAGCGACCTTCATATGGGATATGTTAAGAGTGTTTATTACTTCATATGAATCTATCATGCTTGGCATTTGTGTCTAATTTTGTTCTACATTTCATACAACCCTGGATGAATCCATTTTGGCTAAATCTTTGATCACATGTCCGATTAAGTCCTAGAAATGGGCTCAGTCAAGACATAAATTAAGAGCTTCCCAGGTGGCTCAGTGGTAAAGAATCTGCCGGCCAAGCAGGCGGTGTGGGTTCAAGCCTTGGGTCAAGAAGATCCCCTGGAGAAAGAAACCGCAACCTACTCCGTTATTCTTGCCAGATGGGCTCTCTAGTCCATGGGGTCACAGGACCTGTACATGACTTTGTGACTGAACAACCACAAAAGAGACTACTTTAATTTAAAAAAATTAAAAATAATTTAAATTTTAGTTTAAAAAAAAGAGACAATTTTAAATCTATCAACGCTTTTCTCATTAATTCTTCATCTCTGGTCACCATATATTTAGTGATCCATTATTTTAATTGTTCTTTTGAATAAGCCCTTTTGGGTACCTTAAATTTTGGTTAAAGGATACTGTAGACAAACATTCACTGCTCAGATATGTGTGTGCACGGTCAGTCGCGCAGTTGTGTTTGAATCTTTGTGGCCCAATATTGTTCCTTTCTATGACTGAGTAGTGGCCCATTGTGTATACATACGAATGAGAACCAGCTCCTCAGCTCAGGGAACTCAGCCTAGAGCCCTGTAGTGACATAAATGGGAGAGAAATTTGAAAAAGAGGGGGTATATGCATACATAGAGTTGATTCACTTTGCTGTACAGTAGAAAGTAATGTAACATTGTAAAGCAACTATTCTTTAATGAAAACTAATTTTAAAAGAAGATATTCTGTCTTGGTGTGTGCAGTTTGAAGCATTTATCCTAGGAAAACCATCATGGCTATTTTTGCAGAAAGTAACGTATATGCATATAAAGTGTATGTATGTTTTCCCAAAGTTTCTCATATATAAATAGCTAATTGGCACCATGCATTTTGTTTGCAACCAGTCCTAATTTTTTTCACCCACAGACTAACAATTATTATTTTTGGTTTATGTTTTTTTCTGTGATGCTAAATTTTCATATTTTTCAAAATTTCAAAAGACAAAAATGGTTCTATCTTTAAAAGTCATTAACAAATGTTACTTTGCAATATCTAGGATGATTCAGTATTTCGTCTTTGTCACTAAGTTGCGTCCAACTCATTGTGACCCCATGGGCTGCAGCACGCCAGGCTTCCCTGTCCTTCACTATCTCCTGGAATTTGCTCAAACTCATGTCCATTGAGTCGGGGATGCCATCCAACCACCTCTTCCTCTGTTGCCCCTTCTCTTCCTACCCTCACTCTTTCCCAACATCAGGGTCTTTTCCTATGAGTTGGCTTTTTCCATCAAGTAGCCAAAGTGTTGGAGCTTCAGCTTCAGCATCAGTCCTTCCAATGAATATTCAAGGTTGATTTCTTTTAGGATTGACTGGTTTGATTTCCTTGCAGCCCAAGGGACTCTCAAGAGTCTTCTTCAGCCACACTTCCAAAGCATCAACTCTTTTTTGCTGCTCAACTTTCTTTATGGTCCAACTCTCACATCTGTACATGACTACTGGAAAAATCATAGCTTTGACTATTTCATCACTAAAGAGGAAGAGGTCGTTTTTTCCATATGTATTCATACAGGGTTCACCATAGCCCCTTGCCATCAAGACCTGGACCTAGGATTAATGTTGTTAATATTATATTTCAAATGCACTATTGGTTAAATAGATGCTTTGTTGACTGTCTTAAGAACCTAACCACAATTTATATCATTGTTTCCATTGGGAAAACCATATTCCAAGTTTCAACAAGCTGACATAAAAATAAATCCAAAACAGCTTGTTTGTACATTGAAGATCATCTATATATACAAATATATATTTTTTTCTTCTTATTCTTACTACTGAAAACTAGTTGCTGCCCTGAAGTCATTAATTGCCTGAAAATATAATACACCCAATGCTGGAAACTGTGGTCTGGACTGTTTTTGACCTCTAGTTAAGAAAGGCTTTTTCTAGATCTTTGTCCCATATACAGTATTTTTCTTTTCCCTATGGGAATTTCTTTATTAATTTACTTTTAAAGTTGTCAATCGAAACCACAAATTTACTGATGTAGGTTTGAACTATGTCTGACAGAAATCAGGGAAATCATATTTAAGACTATTAAATTATCATTCTTATGATTTTTTTTTGTTGGATTGCAACAAAACCTCAGAATAGCTGTCTCTCTCTCCAAAACTCCTATTATATTGATCTCCAGAGAACTAGCTAGCTAAAAAAAAAAAGAAATAAAGACTATTATCAGACTGCCTGAATAGATCCCATTGCAGCAAATCTCACCAAAATATTGTCAAATGTGTCCCAGCCATAAAGCTCAGGTAATAAGCTGAGTTTCTAACTGTCTGTGTCCAGACTCTCCTCTCTGATTCTCAGTGGTTCTTAGGTCAGGTCAAGAAGAAGAGGTTAAGGTATATGGCACTAAAAGAGAGAATGAAGGATATAAAAGCTTTGTGAGTTTCAGGAACATGAGACTGTCAGTTGTATGCAGCAAAATTCTCACGACCCCAAAGCTGAACTCTGTAAATAGGCTTGGCATCCAACTCTTGCCTGCAGAAAATAAAGAGAAAAAGAAAGGGGGAAAAAAAAAGACCCTTGCTCTGTTCCAACCCACACACGAATGCATATGCATATGACGTGCATGTGCTGCTTAACTAGGTAAGGATGCATGTAACTGGCCTTTTGCGTGATGCATAACAGAACCTCGAGCAACCGACCACCGGCTGAAAACAGTCTTCTTTCCTTTGAATTTTGCTTCTCAACAGGGCTGGTAACATCCCGACTAGACTGTGCCAGGTTGAATGATGTAATTCTTTGTATTGCCGGACTGTCTCCACCTCTGTGTCTTGGAGAGTCTATTTCTAAGGTCAGTCCTATAAAGTCCCTAATGTGTGAGAATGAAAGGTAACTTATGATGTTACATATAACATGTTTATGTATTAGTTGATTTGAGCCTTAGCCTAGCTAACTTTCTCCTTTGAAATCTAGTTTATTGTTTGTTTGCTTTGGATTTCTTTCCCTTAAAACTGTCAAAAGAGTAGTACTTGCTTCTTTCCATTGTTGTGTACACTGAAAGACACGCACGCCAAATGACCGTACACATTTGGAAAGCTTAGCTCAATGCCAGACTTCAACTAAGTGTACAATCTACATATTAAATCTAATAATTAACACAGTTATTATTAAGAGGATATAGGGCTTCCCAGGTGGTGCTAATGGTAAAGAACCCGCCTGCCAATGCAGGAGACATAAGAGACGTGAGTTTGATCCTCTGGGTTGGAAGATCCCCTGGAGGAAGCAACCCACTCTTCTTGCCTGAAGAATCCCATGGACAGAGGAGCCTGGTGGGCTACAGTCCAGGGGGTTGCAAAAGAGTCCGACAGGAATTAATGACTAAATAACAGCTGCCCTCATATATTCCATCATTAGAGATTTTAACCCCCTCCTTGGGTATTGTAAGAATGGAAGTTTTCATCAAATGGTTTGGAACATATTTTCAGATATGATTGTTGTCGCATCTTCCATAATTTTTTTATCATATTACACTAAATGCGTTTTACTGCTGCAATGGCACCCCATTCCAGTACTCTTGCCTGGAAAATCCCATGGATGGAAGAGCTTGGCGGGCTGCAGTCCATGGGGTCGCGAAGAGTCGGACACGACTGAGCAACTTCACTTTCACTGTTCACCTTCGTGCATTGGAGAAGGAGATGGCAACCCGCTCCAGTGTTCTTGCCTGGAGAGTCCCGGGGGCGGGGGCGCCTGCGGGCTGCCGTCTGTGGGGCCGCACAGAGTCGGACGCGACTGAAGCGACTCAGCAGCAGCAGCAGTGAATTGTATGGTGCTGTGCAATGGGAATGGCGCCAAGTGCAAATGAGTGGCTGAGAAATTCCATACAGGAATGTAAGCCAGTATCTACTGGCATTTTATGTGAAGGGCCTTATGTACTTTAAGTGTGAATTATTTTCATTTCACGATGTCTTTCTGTTTTTCATCAATAAAGTGGTTAAAGCCCATGGGTGAACACCTTGGAAATTTCTGTATAACACAATTAATATGCTCTAGCCAGTAATACTGTTGTCAATAATACAGTCTCTCCAGCTAATACTCGACAGTCCCCGGACATGTGTTGATATCAGCTTTGACATTTATTAAGTTTATTTTCAATCATTTCAAGATAATAGATTCAAACCTTGATCAGCCTTTTCCTTCCTCAGATAACTGTAACCCTCCTGTGTGTATCGTTTTCTAATATTTTCTGTACTAGAAAGTGGCTTCGTCTATTCTTGGCCCAGTCTGTCTGTTGTCTAAATGCTTTCTCTCCTCTCTTGGGACTTCCTTCAAGTTTTTGCTTTCCTTGACTTTATTTTGTTTCAACCATCTAAATGCCTTTTATTTATTTATTTTTTAAAACATTCTTTTTTTATTCATTTAAAAATTGTTTTTGGCTGCATGGCATGGCATGTGGGACCTTAGTTCCCCAACCAGGGGTTGAACCCACACCCACTGCATTGGAATCACAGAGTCTGAGCCGCCACTAGGCTGCCAGCAAGTCTCTAAATGTCTTTTAAAATGCCCTCTGAAGTAGACTCACTTCATGCTAGATTTCAGAATAAGGCTGCAAGCTTCCTGTGCCCGCTTTTCTCACATACTGCAACTTGATCTTCAGAAAATTGTCCCTTACAGCCCACCTTTGATCTTGCGACAAAATATTGTTCTTTCTGTCCACACAGGTCTGCTAATTCCTTACCAAATTTTTGTATGATAGACTTCTGTGTTGTTGATTTCCAGAATCACAAATAAGCCTAATAAAAACATGCAAATCTGCGTATTTACCTCCCCTATTTTTTTCTCATCAGATATTTTTGCAGTTTGATAGATAAATCCATTGCTTCCTCTGTTCATTTCATCCCAAATTCTCAAGGACATTTATTAACTTTAGGTTTGTAAGACTTTTCTGCTAGAATTTATTGTTCTCTTTATGTCATTATTATTAAATTTTTATCTACTTTTTTTTTTGTTTGTTTCCCATGAAATACAGACATAGTAGATGCTTATTGAATAAATATGGAGAAGGAAATGGCAACCCACTCCAGTGTTCTTGCCTGGAGAATCCCAGGGACGGGGGAGCCTGGTGGGCTGCCGTCTGTGGGGTCGCACAGAGTCGGACATGACTGAAGTGACTTAGCTGAGCTTATTGAATAAATGAATAAGAATTGATGGCTTCCACCAGTCACTTTATTACAGAAATCAGTTAAAGAGTGTGACACGATAAAGGGGGGTATCTATGAAGAATTTTTAAGGGAAATTCTTATTTTTTAATTTTATTGGAGTATAGATGATTTACAATGTTGTGTTAATTTCCGCTGTACAGCAAAGTGATTCAAATACACATATATATACATTCTTTTTAATATTCATTTCCATTGTAATAAGAACAACTAGACAAGTAAGCGCAGGAAAATGTGGCTTTTAAAGGATAGTCAATATTAATAGATTATATAGTATTCCAGGTGTAGTAATGAACTGACAGGACTTTTCTAAGCTCAAGGACTTAAAGGAAAAGCAATATTAATGAATGAACGGATGAAAAATCTCAAGAGGGAAATTCAAACTATAATAAAAAAAGAAAATGGTGGAATTTTGAGCAACAATTTTAAAAAATCCAATATCTACAATGAAAAAAGATCACTGAGTCACTTAAGAGTAAGTCTAAATATTGATCAACAGAAAATGTCTATTTTAAAAATCAGAGGGAAAAAAAGGAAGAAAATTATCAGAGCCCCTCTGTGCTGCGCTTAGTTGCTCAGTCGGGTCTGACTCTGTGACCCCATGGACTGTAGCAGACCAGGCTCCTCTACCCATGGAGATTCTCCAGGCAGGAACACTGAAGTGGGCTGCCAGGTCCTCCTCTAAGGGACCTTCCCCACCCAGTGATCAAACCCAGGTCTCCCGCATTACAGGCAGATTCTTTACCATCTGAGCCACCCGGGGAAGTCTAGCGAGCAAAATGGTACGGAGCCTCAGGGACCTGTGTAAAATTGCAAAGTGGTTCCAACACACAGATAATTGGAGTCCAATACAGTTTTTAAAGAAATTTCCCACCGTTTTGGGTAAAAAAAGAAAAAATTGTATATCCAAGGAGTTTAATGTATACTGAGTAGAAAAAAATACAGAAAGGACTATATTTAAGTATATCCAAATCATAGTACTCAAAAGCTAAGACAAAGAGAAATTTTAGAATCGGCCAGAGCAAAAGAGAGAATTCCTTTGGGGATTTGGTTTTATCGTAAGGAGTCAACTGATTTCTCATCAGTGTGCTAGAACACAATGAAATAACATCTTTTAAATGATGGGGTAAAAAAGGCTGACCTAGAATTCTATTTCCACTGAAAGTCCCCTTCCAAACTGATGAAGAAATAAAGACGATTCCATCCAAACAAAGGCAGAGAGAATTAATTGCCATCAACATTTTAAGGATGTTGAAAGGATTTCTTCAGGCTGAAGAAAAATATGGCTGGATGAAAACAATGACATGGGAAACAGCACTGTGCTTCGAAACTCACAGGCTGGTGCAGGAGAATTATCAAAAGCCGGCCTGGGAGCCAAGTCCAGCCTGCTGACTGTGTGCGTGGAGTTTACTGGACCAGCGCCACACCTATTCATTTGCATGCTGTCTATGGTTCCTTTTGTGCTAGAATTACAGAGTTGAGTTGTGACAGAGATCTTATCTGGCACTTGAGAGGGAAAAAAAAACACAAAAACAAGTCCTATCATAGAGAATGAAAAGCAGAGACCATGATAAAACATAGTATGGGCAAAGTACAAGATAATATAGCCCACGTTTATGCAAAGAGGAAAGCCAACGTTTAATTAAAAAAATAAAAGAGCTACGCGGAGTTTTTCACTGGTTAACTGAGAGACTAAAAAAGTGAAAATGTATGAATGTTAGTGAGAAGGCCACTGGCCAGTCTACACGTCCGCCGGGGCAGAGAACTGCTAATTGTTCATTGATGCCCTCCAGGACTGGATTCAAGAGATGGCATTAACAGAAAAAGCACGGTTCTATTGATTTTATTGGTTTTTCCAATTTACTTCAGGGCAAGTTGGATTTTGAATTTATATTTCCCTTGTCTGCACAAACCCTGTAAATAAATAGAGCGCTTGTGGGTGGTTTATCCTGCGATCAGCTTTTATAAGGCTTATTTCCGTAAAGCATTAATTCCTAAAATTTCCTTCACAGAGTGGAGATTTGCTGCCAAATCTGTCTGGCTATTAGACTTATAATGGCACAGGTGGGAGTTTAGGGAAATAAACAGTCCCCATAAGGACCTGTTGATAAATTTGAGCTCTGACTTTTCCATCCTTTATAGTCTCTCTCATTTCTGTATCTTTGCACATCTGTGACACTGGAGTTTGGCCCAGAGGAAGAACACACAGTTGAGATGAAGAGAGAGTGCCAAGGATGCTGAATATTCGGAGAAGATGCGATGCAGATGGACATCTGTGCAGAGAAAAGAAAGCCAAGGACGATATTCCTCAGTGTAGAAATAACTATGCAGAATACTACCCCTATAAAAGCTCTCTCTCTTTTGCCAAAAGCGTTTCCCTTAAAAAAAAAAAAAAAAAGTTTCTTTCTGTCTTTTGCGTCAAAGTTATTTATTTGCCCACGCCTCTGCAGGTGTGTGTTTTGTTTCGGTTTACCAATTCGAAGCCACAAGCAAACTTCCTAGGATGTGTATCTACGTTTAAAGTGGGCTTGACAGTCCGATTTTTGCACTGACAGGCACACAATAAAAATCATGTACTGTTACTTGTTTTCTAGGCAGAATCATTTCATCACAATTATCTTCAAATCTCCAATGTTCTGTGCCCTCAAAACCAATTGTCTTTCTTTTCATAATTAAGTCGAAGTGACAGTGGATGACAGCTGCAATTGGCTTCATTTGGGAGGCGAGTTGTGCTTTCACGGTCACCGTGGAATCACGCTGGCTGTGTGTCAGAATGCTTAAGCCTTTGAATGTAACCAAATTTGTATAGTCAGACAAGGTGCACGTTTATAGGCAGACACACATTTTGTGTGCGTCTATAACACTGTACACTTTTCTACAAAGTTCCGATAGCTTAAGCAAGATTTGTAAAAGACATCTCCAAAATATTGAATAGATGCAAAGGGGGTTTCCTACGAAAGAGCTTTGTTCCATGTTGACCACAGTCTTCTGTAAAGGGCTCGATAAGAAGTATTTTTGGTTTTGCCAGCCATATGGTCTCTGTTGCAGCTATTCAACTCTGCCCTTCAAGTGTGAAAGCAGAGACAATGCATAAATGAATAGGCATAGGTCTGGGCCAGTGAAACTATTGATAAAAACAGGGAGCAGGGAGAATTTGGTGCCTGGGCTGCCCTAAACAATTATTCAACATATTTTATTTATAGCAGAGTATGTCCTGGTGGCTCAGACAGTAAAGAATCTGCCTGCAATGCAAGAAACTTGGGTTTGATGCCTGGGTGGAGAAGATCCCCTGGAGAAGGAAATGACAACCCACTCCAGTGTTCTTGCCTGGAGAATCCCTTAAACAGAGGAGTCTCGTGGGATGCCGTCCCTGGGATCAGAGTCAGATACGACTAAGCAAGTAACACTTTATGCACCATTTTAAGTTCTTATTCCCTTTCTGACTATTATAAAGTATCACTGGAAATAGAGAGTGAATGTGGTATATAAAGAAGAGTTTGGGGGTTATTTATGATATCGAACAACCCAACGTGTATTTTATATAGATATAACAAGTGATGTTTACATGGAGTGTAAGACAAGGCTTCCGTGTCATTGAGTCCCGTAATAATCCCCTGACTTAGAAAAGACGGGTCTCTGTCTTAAGGCCCATAAAGCTTGAAAAGGGGGCTTCCCTGGTGGTCCAGTGGTAAAGAATCCGCTTGCCGATGCAGGGGACACAGGTTTGATCCCTGAGCTGGCATAATCCCACAGGCCAAGAGCGACTAAGCCTGCGCACCACAAACACCGAGCCTGTGCTCTGGTGCCCGGGAGCCACAACCCCTGCGTCTACACGGCCTACAGGCTGCGCTCCTCAGCGAGAGGGGCCGCTGCAATAAGAGGCTCCCACAGCACAGCCAGAGAGGAGCCCTGCTCGCCGCAACCAGAAAAAACCCACCCGACCCCGAAGCCCCAGCACAGCCAACAATAAAATGAAGAAGTGAAATTTTAAAAAGCTTTTAAAGGCTCAGTGGCTCACCCCATATCAGAAATGCAAAACATAGAATCAGGTTTTGAAAGCTTCCATTTGGGTACTAAAGTTTTTCTTTGGAGCAGCAGGCCATTTGGGGCGCTGATTTTTGGTGATATTTTGATTGCATAGAAGTGGCCCTAATTGAGCTCTTGATTTGCAATTACTGTTAGCAGTGAAAAAGAAAGTAAATATTTTCTGTATCATCAAATCAATGGAGGCAGCAAGAATGAATCATGCAAGAAAAAAATGGAAACAAGCGTCAAATACTGATGTTTTCCTTAATAACAGTGTTTCTTTGCCTGAATTGTAGACGTAATTGCCTCCATGAGCCACGTGACTTCCTCTCAGAGACAACACCTTAATAGCCTTTTATGTGAAACTCTGAAACTTCAAAAAGAGTCTGAAATGATTCACTCCTAGCCAGCTGGCATTAGCGCAATCTGCTATGTATGCTTTGGCTTCTGTACAATTTAACTGTTATAACTTTTGTTACATAAAAAGCTGCAAAAAGAGATAAAGTGCCGCATCAGGATTTTTGACACAGACACTGAGCCATCGACGAAGGAAGCCGTATTTGTGGATTATGTCCATAGCTCTCTTTTGGATTATGGATTTATGGATTATGTCCACAGCTCTCCTGGCTGCCTAAGAACTAACCACCTTATAACATTTCCATCTAATATAACCATCCATATTGATGGTTTTCTCCAACAAGGGCAAAATGTTTTGGAGAAACTGTCTGAATATCTTTACCACATTAGTCTAAGATCACAGGGTTTACAATTTCCATTCTTTTTTTCTTTTTAAGGACTCTTTTAGAGAAAACCAAATTAAACTATTTCACAGTTGTATGTATATATAAGATCTGAGGATGCTGGCCATTTATAAAGGCTTTGGTGATGCTAAAACTATGTAAATATTAAGATGAAAGCTCTTCATTACTCTAAAGTTAGGTGAAAATGACCTGTATGGGAAAAGGTAGACAGTTGGGGACACAATTCCTCATACTGCAGAGATGGTATCACTGACATGTAAAATGAAAAGGCAATCTAACCAGATAGAGGTGTCCGTTTTCCTCTGCACACCAATGTCCAGGCTGAGGACTGGGACTGAATGAAGGGTGAGATCTTGTATTTCCGTAAATATCAAGGCAAAATCGCTACCCTCTTGGAGATAAAACAGTCATGTTATTCAAGGAAGCAAATTTCATTTATCAACCTATTTAAGAACAATTGAGGGTGGGAGAGGCTAAAGAGGAACAGGACGTTTATATACATATGGCCGATTCACGTGCTGCAGAAGCTAACACAATGGTGTGAAGCAATTATGCTCCAATTGAAAATAAATTAAAAAACACACATTATGTGTTAGTTCCTTAGTTTGAGTCACTGGCCTTCTCATCTATTGATATTGATAAAAGTGAGGAAATGGGTTCCTTATCTTAAGAGGGCGTGCTCTAATTTATTTCACTCAAAGGTTAATGGAAATAGTACCTGGAAAGTGGTGCCATCCACATTTCATCTCCCTTCATTTATCTGTAATCAATGAAATACCAAAACTGCTTACAATAATATCTTCACTTCAGAACACTTTAAAAAAAAATGATCTCTGAGATTCTCTAAATTATTTTTAAGAGTGGAGTCTGGAGCTAGGGTAGTCAGGATTAGAGTAAGTCAGTTCTGGCCAGCACCATAAAATCATCACGTGTAGAAGTCTACACAAGGTCCGGTAGTGATGGGTATGGCGTGGGCGTTATGTACTCGGGCCAATACAGACGGACACAGCTGAGAAAGTCCTTTAACAAAAGGCTGTCAGATATGATTTACTGAGCTGGCCTCTGTGGGGCAGGCCTCACTGAGCTCTCTGAAAACAAGCTTTCTATAGTGGCAGACTTTTCCATAACCCAACAAAGACACAGAATTATAGGCAGTTCATAAAAGTGATGTCTTTTCTTTAGTCCTAACAGGGTCTCTCAACAGGGGAGGCAAAACCAATGAAGTGCAAAATATAATATGAAGTCAATTTCCCTTCTCACACAACCCTGAAAATAAGAAAAGATTCTTGTTTTCCTGGGGCTGCTGAAAATCTGAACGTCTTCTGGGTGGCTGGAGGAGAAGACCAAGAGTATTTAATAATATTTTTTACCTTAATTAGTTTAGGCATTTCATTTGCAGAAAGATTTAGAGCATGTTTCATCTGTTTAGGAGATCACCGAAGTCTGGGTAAGATCGTTTTTCCAGATATAGGGTGAGGTAGTTTGAGAGAGGGGTTATGCTTAATGAGATCCACTTTCAAAAAAAATTATATTAGTGGCTGAAGAGAAGGACGAATTCTATGATGCAGGACCAACTCTAAGCACTTAATTTCTGAATACAGTGATGTGAGGCTTGAGTGACTCTGCTTCACAGCAGAGATGGGTGATAAATACATTTAACTGAATTTAATTGTTTATAAACCATGCTATTTCTGAATATGTGGCTGTACTTGATATTCACATGAAGTGGATATGAATTCAATTTATATATATATAAACATGTGTATATATACATGTTCATATATGTAACTATATATGTAGCTACAACTCTGGTGATGTTGGAAAACATAAATGTCATTAAAAACTCTGATTATTCTCATTAAAAGAATATAGGACCCAGACAATGAAGAGTTCCTTGTTAGCAGACTGTTGAGGTTTGAAAGTTACATCTTACTTTGCTATATAATAGGGAGCATTTCACTTCAATTATATACTCTAGTTCTTATAATGTATGTCCAACCCTGCAACTCCAAATAAAAATTCCTCTATATCTCTTCTGAGAAATTTTATTTACAAGTTGTAAATTAGCTTGCACCATCCCTTTGTACTTACTTGTGACATTAGATTTTTTTCCAGTTTTTTTTTAATGTGACAGTTTATTCAGTGATATAGATAATATCATCTGTTTTTACTTGTACTGCAAGTGGATAATTCTGTTTTAAAGATAGTCAACACACACTTATTTTTAACTTTTTATTTTATATTGATGTATAGTCATAGTTCACCTGATAAAGAATCTGCCTGTGATACAGGAGACCCTGGTTCGATCCCTGGGTTGGGAAGATCCCTGGAGAAGGGATAGGCTACCCACTCCAGTATTCTTGGGCTTCCCTGATGGTTCAGATGGTAAAGAATCTGCCTACAGTGTGGGAGACCTGGGTTTGATCCCTGGGTTGGAAGATCCCCTGGAGGAACCCACTCCAGTATTCTTGCCTGGAGAATCTCCATGGGCAGAGAAGCCTGGCGGGCTGCAGTCCATGGGGTTGCAAAGAGTCAGACACAACTGCGAGACTGAGCAGGCACATAGCCGATTAACAATGTTGAGACAGTTTCAGGCGCACAGCAAAGCGACCCAGCCATATACATGCACCCATTCTCCCCCAAACCCCCCTCCCATCAAGGCTACCACATCAGATTGTGCTATACAGGATGGCCTTGTTGATTATCCATTTCAAATAGAGCAGTGTGTACATGTCCATCCCAGATCTGAATATTCATTGGAAGGACTGATGCTGAAGCTGAAACTCCAATACTCTGGCCACCCGATGTAAAGAACTGACTCATTTGAAACCACCCTGATGCTGGGAAAGATTGAGGGCAGGAGGAGAAGGGTATGACAGAGGATGAGATGGTTGGATGGCATCACCAACTCGATGGATATGAGTTTAAGTAAATGCCAGGAGTTGGTGATGGACAGGGAAGCCTGGTGTACTGCCATCCATTGGGTCTCAAAGAGTCTGATACAACTGAGCGACTGAACTGAATATTCCATTGTACATATACCACATCTTCATTATTCAGATGGATAACTCTTAAAACTGTGAAACAGAGTACCTGAGCACCAGAGTATCAACTGAGACCTCCAAGAAAGAGACATCAAGATGGAATTAGTAAGAAAACATTTCCTGAAGAAATACTTCTGAAGGATAAGATGGAGAAGGACTAGAGTAAGCAAACCCAGGGCTGACATCTAAGAAAGAGGAGAGAAGGGAGGAAGACCTCAGGCTGCACTGCACCTTGGAGAATGGCTCAGCCAGGCTGGAGGGCGCTCCAGGGGGAAGACCACCTCTAAGAGAGCCCTGTGTTCAACAGGGATGTCTGAGCTCTGATACCCGGGCTGCACTGAGGCATTTTCTGTGATAAACCCTAAAGGAACATGACCTGTATCCCCAAGCTGTATTGGCAAGACTACCAGCCACCTATATGCTTTTTTCCCACCCATATGATTCTGAGTAAGTTCTCTCTTGAGGTACAATCTGTGCCTTATATTTCTTTGTTTGCCACATACTTAGAAATCTCTTTTGTGAAATATTATGGCATATCGATGTGGTCAAAATGATGAATTACAGACATAATCATACTGCGAGTGTGCTTTCCACACATTCAGTGCTAACAGAGATAAGATAGCACACCACTGTGCAAGACTTTTCATTGAAAAATCTGACATCGAGAACATCGAAACATTTCATCCATCGGTGGTCTGATTTTCCTAACACAGGGAAAGAACGCGAATTCCGCTTTAGCAGCAAGAACCCTGGGATCATCTTGAAGCAGATTAGAGTTCAGTGGGGTCATACTTTTATAAATACTAGCATAGATGGTCTGTGTGCATGCTCAATCACGTCCAACTTTTTGCAGTCCCGTGGACTGTAGCCCGCCAGACTCCTCTGTCCATGGGATTTCCCATGACATAATCATACTGCGAGTGTGCTTTCCACACATTCAGTGCTAACAGAGATAAGATAGCACACCACTGTGCAAGACTTTTCATTGAAAAATCTGACATCGAGAACATCGAAACATTTCATCCATCGGTGGTCTGATTTTCCTAACACAGGGAAAGAACGCGAATTCCGCTTTAGCAGCAAGAACCCTGGGATCATCTTGAAGCAGATTAGAGTTCAGTGGGGTCATACTTTTATAAATACTAGCATAGATGGTCTGTGTGCATGCTCAATCACGTCCAACTTTTTGCAGTCCCGTGGACTGTAGCCCGCCAGACTCCTCTGTCCATGGGATTTCCCACGCAAGAATGTTGCAGTGAGTTGCCATTTCCTCCTCCAGGGGATCTTTCTGACCCAGGGATCAAACCTGCGTCAGCTGAATTGGAAGGCTGGTTCTTTTTTTTTTTTTTAATATAAATTTATTTATTTTAATTGGAGGCTAATTACTTTACAAGGTTCTTTACCTCTGAGTCCCTGGGGAAGCCCAGTGTAGGTTACAAGTATCCTTTAAAAAATTAAATTCATGATAAAAAAAGGAATGATACGTATCATGGTACCTGGGCTGAATGTGTTCTTCCGGGGAGTAATCCACAACAAAAGTATAAAGAAATGGGTCGTCACCACCTCTTTATTTCTCTTTCACATGCTAAATTTTTTCATTCAACTCCAGTTCTCTGGGGTTGCTTTTTATTTTTTGCTGCTTTCAATCACTCAAAATGTTTTCCTCTACCAGATTCTACAGGGCCATCTTACATTTCATTTATTAAGAGCCTCTTTTCCTTCCACACCTGCCAGGTGAATGTGTTGAAATCATAAGGTGTATTTATTGTTGCTAGTCGCTAAGTCACATTCAAGTCTTTGTGGCCCCACGGACTGTAGCACACCAGGCTCCTCTGTCTTCCACTAGCTCCCGGAGTTTGCTCAGACTCACGTCCATTGAGTTGGTGATGCCATCCAACCACCTCATCCTCTGCTGGCCCCTTCTCCTTTTGCCTTCAGTCTTTCCCAGCATCAGGGTCTTCTCCAGGGAGTCTGCTACCTAACATTCCAGGTTCCTATGCGATATTGTTTTTATAGCATCAGACTTTACTTTCACCCCCAGACACATCCACAACTCAGCATCCTTTCCACTTTGGCCCTGCCGCTTCATTCTTTCTGGAGCTATTTCTCCACACTTCTCTAGTGAATTGTTAGACATCTTCTGACCTGGGGGGCCCATCTTCCAGGGTCATATATTTTTGCCTTTTCGTACTTTACCTGGGGTTCTCCAGGCAAAAATACTGGAGTGGGTTACCATATTAGGTAGACCCAAAAGAAAAGACCTCTCCAGCGTACCTCCAAGAGTGAGAGCTTATGACAGGGGTACCCAAGCTGGCAGGGTATCGTATACTCTGTTCGCCAGCACTTCCAAGCCTGAGACATGTCAAGTGCTTCATGGAGAACCAGACCCAGAGCTTAGATTTACTTAGCATATTAACTGAGGCCAAGGATGTCCCCTCCTGAGTATTCTCACCCAGGCCCACTTCTCATAAGGGAGATTTTGCTTCGGTCACTTTGTCCAAAGCCGGGCAGAGTTTCGGGCCGAGTCACTGGCACGTGGCTGTCCTACCGGGGATGTCTGGCTTCTCCATCGAGAGCACGCCGTGAGCCCCACTGTCTGGACCGGTCAGCAGCAGCTAAGCCAGCACGGTTATTTTCTCAGACATAATCATACTGCGAGTGTGCAGTATACATAGAGAACCTTTCTACATAGAGAACCTCGCGGGGCTGCTTGCTGCAGAAGAAGGCAATTAGAATTTTATGGACTCTCCGGTACAAGTGTTAATGTTTGATAAAACCTAACTTTGTTACTCCTTACGCTTAACTACATTTCATCGTTGTCTCAAAGCCTGTAACTCAAAGAGCTAGACTTGTCTATAGTCGTCGAGCTCTTTTTTGCTTTAAACAATGCTGCAAGTTCCTCTTTTGCAAAAGTCCAGACTCGCTCATCAACCACTGGCTACATGCCCTGGACTGATCACTGCACTTTTTTTTTTTTCTGGTAACTGAAGTGAACTCTATCTTCTCGTCTTTTCATGGACTTTAACTTGTGTCTCCAGTGCGTGATCATCATTTTTTAATGACAACTTGGCTCTCAATTCAGGTCGCTGTGTGATTACTCAGGACACCAGATTCTTTGCAGCTCCTCTGTGGCTCAGAACCATGAACCAGTAAGGGTGCAAGACTGCGTCTGCCAGGACAGGAGCCCAATAAAGTTAATTGTTTCTCCGTTAGGCACTTTGCTAGTGCGCTGAACACATGGAACCAATTATCTGGCACTGCAATGTTGTTAAATAAAATGTGCAAAAAAGAAAATACAATTATTGCTAAAGTAAAAACATACCACCAGGGGTTATTAAAAAAAAAATCAAGATGTTTTACATTTTGAGGATGTTTCGCTGCTACATGTGGTGTTTGGTGAAAAGCGATTCTCTCCAAGACACTACAGGGCCAGCGTTAAACTTTACTTTCTGCTCCATTATCTTCCAGCTGCTTGAAATAAATGAACGCAGACTTTTTCATTCTCAAGGAAACATTAAAAAAAAAATTAAAGGCATATTTTGCAATGTTGGAATAAAAATCACTCACTTAAAACATTCATCTTATACAAGAAATAGGATGATTCTTTCATTTAAGAACAGATTTACTTCTATCAGCCCTCTGGGCAGGTCTGAAGTGCTTTTGAACTCCGTCGATTCACCAATGGAGATCATCTCCCAAAGTAACTGCTTTCTGGTATAGAAAATACATTACTTGGGCAGCATGGAAAAAAAAATCTCTAATCCTGCTTGGGTCTGCTTACGTGAACCGTGGGGACTTAATAAATACAATGTGTTTATAAGATGAAGAGTCATAATCAGCTTCCATTTACTTTCAAGGTTTTCCCATTTCTCACCAACACTTTAAAATAATAACATTATATTGCCTAAATGGAATGCAGTTACAGTTACATGGATTATTTTAAAATTGTTTTTCTTGTATTGTGATCATAGCTATTTAGCCAATGTCCCTTAGAGATACAAGAGTGTTTTGTCAGATTTGGATTTTGTTATGAATGGTCTTTAAATAATCAAACCATATACATTTCTGTTGACTTGAATTTTGTGTGCATCAGTCGCTCAGTCTTGTCTGACTTTGCAACCCTGTGGACTATAACTGACCAGGCTTCTGTGTCCATGGGATTTTCTAGGCAAGAATACTGGAAAGATAGTCACTCACTTGTGCCTGACAGTTTGTGACCTCATGCATGGACTGTAGGCCAACAGGCTCCTCGGTCCATGGGATTCTCCAGGCAAGTATCCTGGAGTGGGTTGCCATTTCCTTCTCCAGGGGAATCTTCCCAACCCAGGGGTCAAACCCAGGTCTCCTGCATTGCAGGCAAATGCTTTACCACCTGAGCCACCAGGAAAGCCCTTGAATTTCGTATGAATGACCTTTAAATAATCAAACTGCGTACATTTCAGCTGATTATTTAAAGGCCATTCATACAAAATTCAAAATCTAAAGAAACATCCTTGTATAACAGAAGGCAAACGGAGAAGGGGTGGCAGAGGATGAGATGGTTGGACGGTGTCACCGACTCAATGGACATGAATTTGAGCAAACTCCGGGAGATAGTGGAGGGCAGGGGAGCCCGGGGTGCTGCGGTCCATGGTGTCGCAGAGAGTCGGACGTGACTTAGCGACTGCACAACAAAGCACTTCAGTAAAACACTGTGTTAGCTCATTAGACATGACGGACCAATTCATACATTAGCCTAAAACACGCGAGGACCCGAACATTTTCATTTCAAAAATTTGGATTTTGTTTTCTATGTCTTCAACTAAACAAGATGGTTGTTAATTTTTTTTTTCTCTCTCTAAAGTGCCTCAAATCAATTAAAGTATTATTAAAGCAGATCTGAATAAACCCATGTAGCTATGGATTGTCCTATTATAAAATGTGGATTTGTCTTCTTTGCTAATCAAAGACCCACACGTTTAGGACTTAATATCGATGCAATACTTGATTTTGCTCGGTTTTCTTCTTATGAATAACTAGAGTAGTCAACCGTGAGAGTGACTGGAATTGTCAGACTAGACCGTACGTATGTCGCTCAAAATGGTCCTTGTACTTTCATTGCCAGTGGGCTCCTGCAAACTTATACTTTCTAAATGTAACACTTTTCAACTAATTATTAGTTCCATACTTTGGTTATTCTGTAGCTCTCTAACATACTAAAAGAATGCCCAAGTAGGAAAGAGCCTTAGAATGAACAGAAACAGATTATTTTTTCTTTTCTGATGAGCGGAATTGGGAGGTTAAATTGTCATAAATCACTAAAGATAATCTTTTTGGAGGCAGAACTATTGATCCAAAGTGCTCTGGCCATGTTTAACTAGAAAAATATTGTTATTCAGTCGCTAAGTTGTGTCTGACTTTTTGCGACCCCATGGACTGCAGCAGGCCAGGCTTCCCTGTCCGTCACTATCTCCAGGAGCTTGCCCAAACCATGTCCACTGAGTCAGTCCATCCAACCTTCTCATCCTCTGTCACCCACTGCTCCTGCCCTCAATCTTGTCGGCTCTTCGCATCAGGAGGCCAAAGTTTTGGAGCTTCAGCTTCGGCACCAGTCCTTCCAGTGAATATTCAGGGTTGATTTCCTTTAGGATTGACTAGTTTGATCTCCTTACTGTCCAAGGGTCTCTCCAGAGTCTTCTCCAGCTGCATGGCATGATTTAAATGATGTAAAATGCAAGGCTGCTGCCTTTCCAAGAGGAAGTAATTTAGGGTAATGGCTTTAACTCCCTTTAGCTAAAAGTGCAGCAAGTTGCCAACAATTTAAAAAAGACTTTGTTACCATTGAGAGGCAAGTCCATAAATTTCAATGAGATGACTGTCCACTATTGATAGCTCTGATTTCTTTGAGATTTTGATGGGTAGAGAGAAAAGATGACTTGGCTACTATTAATAAGCATTTGTAGAAAATAGAAACGGTTGTCATGAATCATGAAGCCAGAGGCTATTTGAAAGGAGATCTGGAAGATAATTATAGAATTCCACAAGTGACATAGCTAGCTTTTGGCAACTTTTTAGAAAACTTTGCAGACAGATCTTATATGTTTAGTAGGTTAACTAAATCATCCAAATTACTTTCTTTATTCGTGTTACAAGTAATATAATATAACTACCCTATATTTTATAGATTTGGCATAATCAACATGATTTAATATACTTACATTCACATGTACGCCCGCTTTTCTACTCATTTCAGGTACATTTAAAAGAAGTTAAATTTTGATGTTTAACATGTAAACATTTTTTTTGGACCTGTCTCTTATACACATCTATAAGATTTTCTCTTAAAAAACAAAGTTAATCTTTACTGTCCGACATTAAAATTCTTTTTATCATGCAAAAAATGAATACATTTACTTAACATTTTCCTGTGTTGCCACCATGATTTTCAGATTTTTCACAGGAAAAAAATATAATTACAGATAATTACTTGAAATCTTAATATATGAACCAATTCTTTTATTAATATATTTATTTAATAAATTTGATGTTTATAAGTCGTTATTATTATTGAATCATTCAGTGGAAGTTATGAGGTCACTTGGATTAACTGGGACATCTCTGAACTCATGGCTTATAAATGGCAGTGGCAATTTTACTAATATACCAATCTGCTGTTACTCCTGTGTTTTTATTTGGCTTTACACTATCCAGGGCAGCTTGGTTTATTAAACCAAATAATATAGGGTTGCAGATTTAAATCACTACTCTGCAATTTCAGGAAAACATCACACAATAGATATTTTATTAGAGGATTTTTACCAGGATGCATTCAATCTACAGCACAAATAATTATGTTCAAAGAGCAAACATTTTGTATATCACACACCTGTTTTTGACACAGTGTTAAAGGTGGTTAGCTTGTAAATCGTGTATATTTTTAAAATGCTGACTCATGTGTTTGTAAAATCATTGACGCATCTTCTGTAAAAACGTCATGGTTCTCTTGAACACAGCATCTTCATAACCACAGTGTCCTTTGGAAAAGAATCTTATTAATTATCACAAGAATAGTGTTAATGTTGTCCTTGACATTTATAATGCAGTTAACGAAAGCACACAAGAAAATAACTGAGGAATAAATGAATGCATCAGAAGTTTATTCGTGAACAGCAGAAGATCTCCCAGTAATAGTGTGATAACAAAAAGGAGCATATGTCTTAAAGAAAAACTATCCAGAGGTTGGTGGAGCAGTTCATGCTCAAGTGTGGCTGCTTGTGTTATTAATTTTTCACCTGGTAAGAAGGAGACGGGTTTGGAGGGGTCCATGACTGTTACGTTTTAAGGACACTTTCTGACATTGTCACTGCTACGCCTACTTACACCCCATTAATCAGAAATAAGTAACATGACCACGCGTAATTGTAGGGGATCTGGGGACTGTGATCTTTATCCGGGCACTCAGAACTTTCTATTCTTTTTTTTCAAACTCATCAGATTCTTTTTTTTTAAAGTTTTATTGAAGTATAGTTGCTTTACAAGGTTGTATCAGTTTCTACTGTACCGCAAAGTGAATCAGCTGTACCTACATCTCCCCTCCTTTTGGGATTTCCTTCCCATTAAGGTCACCACAGAGTGTGAGCAGAGTTCTTTGCTCTGCAGTAGGTTCTTATTAATTATGTATTATATATAGTATCAACGGCGTATATATGTTCATCCCTGTCTCCCAGTTCATCCCACAACCCCCTTTCCCTCTTGGTATCCATATACTTGATCTCTATATATGTGTCTATTTCTGCTGTGCACAAAAGATCATCTATACTGATTTTTTTCTAGATTGCACATACATGGGTTAATGTACGATATTTGTTTTCTCTTTCTGACTTCACTCTCTATGACTGTCTCTAGGTCCACCCAAGAACTTTCCATTCTTCTAAGGGAAGAAGGAAAGAGCAATATTCCAGGGAGTCAGAACAAGCTAATTATATATTTTTTGCATTCCACTTGTTGCTCTAAATCATGGCACATTTAGTTTACATTTGGATTTTGTATTCTCATAAAACCACCCCAATTCTGTCTTTCGATCTTTGAACCAGAATTTTTATGGGTTTTCTAAGGAAGTTTTAGCCACCCACTCTGAACCGCAATATGACCCAGAAAGATCATGCTTTCAGCTAGAAGCAGTGAGTATAGAAAACTTTTGATACCATTGATTTGTCGGCCCTCACTCATCTTTGTCCTGTTTCGGTCATTCTTCAGTGTCTCCTAGTAATTATTTTTTGCATTTCATCTAGAATTTATCATTGTCCATATGAAGTTAGTCCTCAATTCAGTTCAGTTCAGTTCAGTCGCTCAGTCGTGTCCGACTCTTTGCGACCCCATGAATCGCAGCATGCCAGGCCTCCCTGTCCATCAGCAACTCCTGGAGTTTACCCAAACTCATGTCCATCGAGTCAGTGATGCCATCCAGCCATCTCATCCTCGGTCATCCCCTTCTCCTCCTGCCCCCAATCCCTCCCAGCATCAGAGTCTTTTCCAATGAGTCAACTCTTCGCATGAGGTGGCCAAAGTACTGGAGTTCCAGCTTTAGCATCAGTCCTTCCAAAGAAATCCCAGGGCTGATCTCCTTCAGAATGGACTGGCTGGATCTCCCTGAAGCTTATTTATGTGTGCGTGTGTGCTGACTTGCTCAGTATTGCCAGTCTCTTTTGCAACCCTATGGACTGTAGCCCACCAGACTCCTTTGTCTGTGGGATCCTCCAGGCAAGCAGACTGTGGTCGGTGGCCACGCCCTCCTCCGGGGAGCTTCCCGGCCCAGGGACTGAGTGTGCGTCTCTCACATTTTCTGCATTAGGCGGTGGTTTCCTGACTTCCCTGGTGGCTCAGATGGTAAAGCATCTGTTTACAATGCGGGAGACCTGGGTTCGATCCCTGGGTTGGGAAGATCCCCTGGAGAAGGAAATGGCAATCCACTCCAGTACATGAACTCCAGACAGTCCATGGGGTCGCAAAGAGTCGGACGCGACCGAGCGACTTCACTTACACTTTTCCTGACTGCTGGCGCACCAGCGAAGCGCCCCTTATTAGCCACAACTAGACGTAAAGCCTCACGGAAGTGTTTCTCTTGATGTGCACATGGCTGGTCACTTCCTGCCATTCAGATTCAACACAAATGTCCCTCTTTGGTAAGGCTTTTCCTGAACGTAAAGCACCCTTCAGTATTTCTTATAGAAAAGCAGCTGGAGCATCAGTGAGACCTTCTCCAACTATGAAATCTAGAAACACGCTACTGTCTTACTACACACAGAGGTACACACACACACGTCTAGAGTGAGTGTTCTTCCCATTTTGCCTCGGATAATCTCAGATTCTTCTTCTTGTTTTCTTTTGAAAGTAAACTCTTCTTTAACATTTAGCCTGGCTGTGCTGGGTGGCCCGTGCGGATTTGTTGAGGCCTGTGGGATCTAGCTCTCTGACCAGGAATTGAGCTCAGGCCCTTGGCATGGGGAGGGTGGGGGTCTTAGCCACTGGACCACCAGGGAGGTCCCAGATGATTCTCGTCATGACATCAGGACTAATAATATTTCCTATTGCTGTCAAAATTCTCCAGATTGGTCTAAGAATTATATGGTGAGGTTAAAAATCCCTATTATACTGCTTTGTTTTTCTTCCCATCACCAATTTGTTTTTTAGTCAGTAAGTCATGTCTAGCTCTTCATGACCCCATTTACTGTAGCCTCCCAGGCTGCTCTGTCCATGGGATTTCCCAGGCAAGAGTATGGAATGGGTTGCTGTTGTGCCTATACATATATATATATTTAATATAATATATAAGATATAGTTCTATACATTTGGAGAAGGAAATGGCAATCCACTCCAGTATTCTTGCCTGGAGAATCCCACGGACGGAGAAGCCTAGTAGGTTACAGTCCACGGGGTCGCAAAGAGTCGGACACGACTGAGCGACTGAACTGAACTGAACTGAGTTCTATACATTAAAGCATATGTCTGTCTCCCCATACTAGGATGTAATCCTATGAGGGCAGAAGCTTTTCTGTCTCATTTCCTGTTTTATTCGGGACAGTTATAAGCACAAGGAAGATGCTCAGTAAGTGTTCATGGAAGGAGCAAACAAACAATCATTTTCTTTCGTCTACCCTAACAATGTAAGTTACATGATACCGAGACCTGATACTTTCATTTCTCCAATTTATCCCCTCTTCCTGGTTATAGTCGGCCTTCAATCCGTTCATCCATTAACCTTACAACACATAGGGCTTCCCAGGTGGTGCAGTGGTGAAGAATCTGCCTGCCAATACAGGAGACACTGGAGACGTGGGTTCGATCCCTGGGTGGGGAAGGTCCCCTGGAGGAGGAAATGGCACCCCACTCCAGTACTCCTGCCTGGGAAGTCCTATGGACGGAGGAGCCTGGCGGGGTGCAGTCCACGGGGTTGCAAAGAGTCGGACACAACTGAGCACACACAGCAACACAACAACTCACAACCCAGAGTTAATGCTCTTTCCTCTGAAATTCTCAGCCAGTAACATGTGAGTGATGAGCTAAGTCTGCACAGGCCGCTCCGCTGAGTTTCTTTTGCAGCTGGGTAGATCATGTTAATCTAAAGATCGTGAGTCTTATCCACAGTCAGATTCCCATTTCCATTGTATGGATGAAGAGAACTCAGGCGGTTTCTAAATCCCCCATTAAGGACCATAGAACCTGCCTCTCCCCTGACAAAGGTGTCTGGGTCCTAATCCTTGGAACCTGAGAATATGTTCCCTCACATGGCAGCACCCTCCAGGAGATAGAAAGGACAGGGAAGCCTGGCGCGCTGCAGCCCTTGGGGTCACAAAGAATCCGACATGACTTAGTGACTCCGCAGCAGCAAACGTGGCCAAGTGGACTCTGACGATGCGATTCGGTGAAAGACCTTGAGATGGGTAGATTCTCTGGAGTGACTTGAGTCGGGTTCAATACCATCACAAGAGCCTTTGTAAATCAGAGATAGGCTGGAAAGTTGGAGTGAGAGACAGACTTGAAGATGCTCTGCTGGTGGCTTTGAGGGAGGAAGAAGGGGCCAGGAGCCCAAGCATGAAGTCCGCCCCAGAAACAGAACCTCCCACAGAGACTCCAAAGAGAACGCAGTCTGCTGCTGCTTCGACCATGCACTAGTGAGTCCTGTTGAAGACACCTGACCCCAAGGCCTAGGAGACAAGGAGCTGGTGTTATTTTAAGCCACAACCTGCGTAGTGATTCGTTACAGCTGCAATTTTGGACACTAATGCGCTCTGCGTTAGGCTTCTTCGGTGTAATGCGCCTCTGGATGGAGACATGTTCCTGTGGATCTGTTGTGTGAGAGAGTAGCTCAGCCTCTGATCTGAACTTCTTCCAGGTCCAAATCTGTACCATAAGCTGTGTCCCAGATTCTTCTCCTTAGCTAGAGCGCAGCTTCCGGGGCTCCTGCCGGGAACACGCGCGGCAGCCGCCTGCTGCCCTGTCCTGGCGGCCAGGATGGCACTGGCCCAAGGAGCTGTCTCCCTGATCACCCAGATTCTTCTTGCTGCGCAGCCCACTCGCGCTCCCTGCCTTCCCCAGGTCTCACCTTGCAACCGGCTTCCCCAGTGCCAGGAAGAAAGGCCCATCCACCCGACTTTGGATGTGGCCTTTGCATCTAAATTGCACCCCATGTCAGAAAAACAAAATACCACATAGCATCGCTTATATGTGGAATCTAGAAATGTGGCAGAGACCAACTTATGGGCAAAGCAGAAACAGAGTCACAGAGAGAGAGAGCAAACGCATGGCGACTGGCAGGGGAAGAGGGGATGGGACCAGTCGGAAGGCTGGGCTGGATGCGCATGCTCTTAATACTACGTGGTTGACCACCAGGTTCCCTTGGGTTTTTCTGTAACATCTACGGAAAAACTCGACCTTTTCACCATCCCAATGTCTATAAAATAGATGACTAACGAGAGCCTACTGTAAAGCGCAAGGAGCTCCACCCAGCGATCCGTGACGACCAAGATGGGGGGAAAATCCAAAACAGAGGGGACATGTGTGTGCGCAGAGCTGGTTCACTTTCTGGGCAGAAACTAACACAGCATTGTAAAGCAACTGTGCTCCAGGAAAGATTAACACAGAAGAGCGTTCTCAATTTCTGAAAATTCTCACAGCGCCCGTGCCCTTCATTCTTACCATGACCTTGGGGCCCCTATTTTCAAATAGTTTTATTGTCATTTCTGTAGGATTTGGGGAAGAAAATTAGACAAACGCAATGTGTTCAGTCTGTCATCCTGACTTAAAAAGTTGTGTTTCATACTACTTTCTCCCCCCACATACTTGGTTGCTTTTTGCTCTGCTCATCCCCATGTGTCTCTACTTGTAAAGTAGTGGGGAATTATAGAAGGTTTTTTTTTGTTTTTTTTTTTTTTTGTCGCAGTGATCAAAGATTCTTGGGGCAGCCCTCATTATCTGTCAGGCCAGGCATCTGTGATTAAGAACAGGTGCAGCCAACCCCGTGCTTGACCTACCAGCTCTGCTGGCATCAAATGAAAACCAGGAGTCAGTTTTCTGGGGGATCTTCCCTTCCCTCCCAGTTCTCTCTTGCTGTAGAACTTGCCAACATATTGGCAAGGATCTGCGTTTGTGGCTGACCAGTGGCCCCACATCCTGCCTTTGCCCCCGCAAACTTTGCAGCTCTGAGATAGCAGATTTTGATGTGGTTCCCTGAAGTCCTATCGTTCATGAAATTTCAATTTAATCAGCTGCCTTACAGTCAGTGAGCTATGGGTTCACTGATCTATCCTTTATTATTTTTCTATGATCAAGTAATTCTTTGAAATTGCTCCACACGGATGGCGGTCTTACCTTCCTTCTGAATTACACACCGATGTTCCCTTCTCATTTCTTTGCCTCCTCCTTTAGCTATTACCCTTGCAGGCTGAGTTAAAGATGGAGCTGAACATTTCTGCCCAAATCACCACCTCACAGAGAAGTTCAGATATATTCACATGATCAATAAGCTTTCTTTTTATAATCAGCTCAGATATGTCTTTATCCACCATGACTTTGTTTTATAGTTTTACCCTAAATTGCAGTGGAGGGTGAGCGGGTTCAGTGTCTGCCTGCATGATGTTTGGGTGAGTCCTAAGAGATTTTAACAATAGAAGGAAGTCTAGTCTAACAGGCAAAATGCGATTTCTCATTGCTGAAGGCAAGAGACAGTAAGAGATGGTCGGATTCTGCTGTCTGCACCAAAGTCTCAACTCCAAAGCGTGCCCAAAATGACAAAAGTGAAAAGCGAAAGCGAACGTCGCTCAGTGGTGTCCAACTCTTTGCGACCCGGTGGACTATGCAGTCCGTGGCATTCTCCAGGCCAGAAGACTGGAGTGGGTAGCCTCTCCCTTCTCCAGGGGATCTTCCCAACCCGAGGGTAACTCTAAAGGAGAGAGAAGTCCAGAAATGTCATATTATTTGGAGAAGGAGACACACAGTTTCATGATTGTCAATAGAGAGGAAGGGACAAGTTTCTGAGCTGAATTATTGGAAAGAGAATCAACTGCGAAAGAGGAGATACAGATACCAGGCCTTCTGGATATGGTAGACAAGAAGAAGGAGAGCTAGAAAGCGACACCAGCTTATCTGTCACACTATCATTTGCTTGTTGCTGTTGTTCGGCCAGTAAGTCGTGTCCGACCTTTTGCCACCCATGGACCCCAGCATGCCAGGCTCCTCTGCCTTCTACTATCTCCCAAAGTGTGCTCAAATCCATGTCCTTTCTAACATCAACAAACACTAACCTTGTGGAAAGCATCATTACAAATATGGCTTTATTGGTAAAGTATTTAATTAAAATTTGTTAACTGGGCTCAGGTATGTTTACACCAAATATGTTTTGACATCTTTACACCTAGGTTAGTAATGTTCATCTTATTCTGGGAGATCTTTATTATAAAAACTCAAATTCCGTTGTCAGATCAATAAAATTCTTTAAAAACGTAGTTAGGCACTATACCTAATCACTTTTCATGAGACAAAGTAGAGATTCCCCAATGGACAGAGAGCCAACTGTTCCCTGTTGCAGTCTTCTTTTGAAGGAAAGATTCCCAGCAAACATTCAGAAGAAATGCCTGTGCCTTCCTGGGGCAGGCAGCTGGGAAGAGGAAAGAGTAATAAGAAATGATTAAGGGGACCATCCCGGTCAGTCCTGTTCTTCAGTTGCCTTGATTGAAGGCATGAAGTTTTATTTTACTAACTTCTCCCTTGCCCTTCCAGAGTTGAGGGTGCTCACTCCAGGGCTTGAGCAGAAGTGCCCCAGGGAACCTTGGTGCAAAGGTTTGAAATCACAGCTGGGTCTGATTAGAGGGATTGGGCGAGATCAGTGCCTGATTAACTCTCAGCTGCTCTCGGCTTCCTCAGTTCCTGCAGGAGAATTAATCCATAGGTTCGAGTAAATTTCGGGTCTTAATGGATACCAGATACATGGAGCCCACCCAGACCACCAAGATCCAGCAGTCCCTTTCCTCACGTTTATATTGTGCAAATGAGCTCATTCCTCCTTTACCCAGTGGCCGAAATAACCCTGTCTCACTGCGTTTCTCCCACGCTGGTCCCCTTACTATTCGTCCTGTTCTAAGGGAGTGTAGGTCCTTTAGGGTAAGGTGCAGGTCTTAGCTTTTGCATTTTTAGAATGTGAATTTAATTCCGTTAGGAGGAATTAGTTCCGTTCACTCAGAAGTGTTTGTTGGCTGAATAACAATGCGTTCTACACCCTTTCTCTCACTTCGCATTCAGGGCACATGAAATTATACCAGCTCTATAGTGAGTACTCTTCACTCTCCACTTCTATTCTCAGTATGACTTTATGCCATCCTGCTTAAGGATTCTTGAATTAGAGATGTATGCTTAGTACCATAAATCGTCATCATCATTTTGATAACATTGAAAGGTCATTAAATATTTTTACAAGAACTCATGTTTTGGGATCCTTACAACCTTGACTTTTGTTGATAAATTTCATAGCAAAGAGAGGTTCTTTGTCTAATTGCGTCCTTGCTAACTGAATATTCTTATACTTGTGAATCAAGGAATTCACTCAAAAGAGAAAACTCAGCACAAAAGTGACACACACAGATTTGTTTAAACTTCAAGAGACTTCTATCTTTCTGATAGATTATTATCATAGCATTGACCTGTGAGACCCACCCTGTTAAGATCAGAGACATGTAAATAAAAATAAAGCATTCATCAACATAAATAAATCAAATGGGAATTCCCCTAACTAGCGTGTAACTCGTTTCCTTTTGTAGAGTCTCATTGCAGGAAGTAGCAGGAAAAAAAGCCGAGAGAACTCAAAGTTTCATTTAATGCTCATGTGTTTCTCTGAAATTTTAATTTAACTAAATGAAAGAGGTAAATTTTCTATGGGTGACTTCTTTAATTACTGTGATCAATTTTAGAATTATGTCTTTCAGACTTATGTGTTAGTTTATTCTTTTCCCACAATTGCTTTGCTCAACTGACATACATTGGCAGAGCTAAATATTCTAAACTGTACGAAAGTTATATGTTGGGGGCAGCATCCTCTGTGTTAGACTTCTCCTTCAGCAATATCACATGAATTTAATGCATATATTTATATATCTCTATTTATATCTATATCATGGTTATTTCCCTCTCTCAGAAGCCATCAGTTCAGTTCAGTTCAGTCGCTCAGTCGTGTCCGACTCTTTGCGACCCCATGAATCACAGTACGCCAGGCCTCCCTGTCCATCACCAACTCCCAGAGTTCACTCAGACTCGCGTCCATCGAGTCCGTGATGCCATCCAGCCATCTCATCCTTGGTCATCCCCTTCTCCTCCTGCCCCCAATCCCTCCCAGCATCAGGGTCTTTTCCAATGAGTCAACTCTTCGCATGAGGTGGCCAAAGTACGGTAGTTTCAGCTTTAGCATCATTCCTTCCAAAGAAGCCTTGCCTTAGTTAAGTTGACCTATTCATTTTCCCCTATTAGTGTGGTATTTTTTCACATTTCAGTTCAGTTCAGTTGCTCAGTCATGTCTGACTCTTTGCAACCCCATGGACTGCAGCACGCCAGGCCTCCCTGTCCATCACCAACTCTCACAGTTTACTCAAACCCATGTCCATTGAGTCAGTGATGCCATCCAACCATCTCATCCTCTGTCACCCCCTTCTCCTCCTGCCTTCAATCTTTCCCAGCATCAGGGTCTTTTCCAGTGAGTCAGTTCTTTGCATCAGGTGGCCAGAGTATTGGAGTTTCAGCTTCAACATCAGTCCTTCCAATGAATATTCAGGACTGATTCCTTTAGAATGGACTGGTTGGATCTCCTTTCAGTCCAAGGGACTCTCAAGAGTCTTCTCCAACACCACAGTTCAAAAGCATCAATTCTCCAGTGCTCAGCTTTCTTTATAGTCCAACTCTCACATCCATACATGACTACTGGAAAAACCGTAGCTTTCACTAGAGGGACCTTTGTTGGTGAAGTAACGTCTTTGCTTTTTAATATGCTGTCTAGATTGGACATAACTTTCCTTCCAAGGAGTAAGCGTCTTTTAATTCCATGGCTGTACCATCTGCAGTGATTTTGGAGACCCCAAAAATAAAGTCTGACACCATTTCCACTGTTTCCCCATCTATTTCCCATGAGGTGATGGGCCCAGATGCCATGATCTTAGTTTTCTGAATGTTGAGTTTTAAGCCAACTTTTTCACTCTCCTCCTTCACTTTCATCAAGAGGCTCTTTAGTTCTTCACTTTCTGCCATAAGGGTGGTATCATCTGCGTATCGGAGGTTATTGATATTTCTCCTGGCAATCTTAATTCCAGCTTGTGCTTCATCCAGTCCAGCATTTCACAATATGTACTCTAAATATAATTTAAATAAGCAGGGTGACAATATACATCCTTGACATACTCCTTTCCTGATTTGGAACCAGTCTGTTGTTCCATGTCCGGTTCTGACTGTTGCTTCTTGACTTGCATACAGATTCCTCAGGAGGCAGGTCAGGTGGTCCGGTGTTCCCATCTCTCTCAGAATCTTCCACAGTCTGTGGTGATCCATATAGTCAAAAAGGCTTTGGCATAGTCCATAAAACAGAAGTAGATGTTTTTCTGGAACTCTCTTGCTTTTTCAATGATCCACCGGATGTTGGGAATTTGATTTCCGGTTCTTCTGCCTTTTCTAAATCCAGGTTGAACATCTGGAAGTTCACCATTCGTGTACTGTTGAAGCCTGGCTTGTAGAATTTTGAGCATTACTTTGCTAGTGTCTGAGATGAATGCAATTGTGCGGTAGTTTGAACATTCTTTGGCACTGCCTTTCTTTGACATTGGGATGAAAACTGACCTTTTCCAGTCATGTGGCCACTGCTGAGTTTTCCAGATTTGCTGGCATATTGAGTGCAGCACTTTCACAGCATCATCTTTTAGGATTTGAAATAGCTCAACTGGAATTCCATCACCTCCACTAGCTTTGTTCGTAGAGATGGTTCCTAAGGCCCACTTGACTTCACATTCCAGGATGTCTGGCTCTAGGTGAGTGATCACACCATCGTGATTATTTTGGTCATGAATATATTTTTGGCACAGTTCTGTGTATTCTTTCCACCCCTTCTTAATATCTTCTGCTTCTGTTAGGTCCATAACATTTCTGTCCTTTATTGTGCTCATCTTTGCATGAAATATTCCCTTGGTATCTCTAATTTTCTTGAAGAGATCTCTAGTCTTTCCCACTCTATTGTTTTCCTCTATTTCTTTGCACTGATCACTGAGGAAGGCTTTCTTTTATCTCCTTGCTATTCCTTGGAACTCTGCATTCAGGTGGGTATATCTTTCTTTTTCTCGTTTGCCTTTCACTTCTCTTCTTTGTAAGGCCTCCTCAGACAACCATTTTGCCTTTTTCCATTTCTCTTTCTTGGAAATGGTCTTGATCACTGCCTCCTGTACAATGTCACAAACCTTCATCCATAGTTATTCAGGCACTCTGTCTATCAGATCTAATCCCTTGAATCTATTTCTCACTTCCACTGTATAATCGTAAGGGATTTGTTTTAAGGGATATCTGAATGGTCTAGTGGTTTTCTCTACTTTCTTCATTTAAGTCTAAATTTGGCAATAAGGGGTTCATGATCTGAGCCACAGTCAGCTCCCAGTTTGTATAGACTGTATAGAGCTTCTCCATCTTTGGCTGCAAAGAATATAATCAATCTGATTTTGGTGTTGACCATCTGGTGATGTCGATGTGTAGAGTCTTCTCTTGTGTTGTCGGAAGAAGGTGTTTGCTATGACCAGTGCATTCTCTTGGCAAAACTCTGTTAGCCTTTGCTCTGCTTCTTTCTGTACTCCAAGGCTGAATTTTCCTGTTACTCCAGGTGTCTCTTGACTTCCTACTTTGCGTCTCATCCCCTGTGTTCACCTTTGTCCTTGCTCAAGTCCACCTCCCCCTGCCATGCCCCACCCCTGCTACTTGCTACATCCTGGGAGATCCCCTGGCTCCGCATTAAAAACCATATTATTCACAAGATTCTTCTTGATTTTTCACCCGTGGTTTACTCCTTCTCCTTCATTTCTGTATAGCATTTTGTTTGAATCACATATTCAGCACTCAATGGATTCTTAATATTTATTATTTTGTGAAGTTAGTCTTGTTGTAAGTGCTCGAGGTAGGTGGTATACTCATCTTTTTCATACAAAATAATATTTTTTGATTGGCGTATATACTGCTGCTGCTGCTAAGTCGCTTCAGTCGTGTCCGACTCTGTGCGACCCCATAGACGGCAGCCCACCAGGCTCCCCCGTCCCTGGGATTCTCCAGGCAAGAACACGGGAGTGGGCCGCCACGGCCTTCTCCGGCTGCTGCTGCTGGCACGTGTAAGCAGAGAGCTCGTGGGGAGCTGCTGTGTAGCACCGGGAGCGCGGCTCAGCGCTCCGTGATGACCTAGAGGGGTGGGTGGGGGTGAGCGAGAGGTCAGGAGGGAGGGGATTTATGTCTACATAAAGCTGATTCATACTGTTATAGAGCAGAACCTACACAACATTGTAGAGCAATTATATTCCAGTAAAACCAGTATTTTTACAAATATTTGCAAAGTATGATGCAGGTGGTGCAAACAAGAGAAATAGCAGAGCGCCATTTACACTTTCTTTGACTCAGAGCAAACTTGCAAAATCTTACATGTTTAGGAAAAATGCCATTTGTTCATATCTATAAATACTGCTGCATGGAGTTCCGGCAGTGAAATGATAGGTGATAAGTGGGGATTATAAGCTTCCCATCAGATTGCAAGTTCCTTTAAAATGGCCACCGTATCTGGTTACTACTGTATTGCAGTGTATGGTGTAATACAAGTACATAGCTGGTGGTCAGTAACTACTTCTGAATGAACCAAATAAATGAACAAGTAAAATAATCTAGATAAAACATAAAAGTCAACTTTCACGTCTTTCTTAAGATTACTTATGATGAATAGGAACAGTGGTCGCAAGAATGGAATGGCTACCAATATTCTGATACTGAGACTCATGCAGATAAATGTCTAGAAGTTATTTAACCTTGCTTTTCTCAACAAAGAGAATGTGTGAATATCTTTTAAATACACTGAGAATTAGATAAAAGTGAAAAAAAAATCTCTAGGTATCAACCTCTTTGCAGCTCAACTTGACTGACGTTTCATCTTTGCTAAGCTTATCAGGATTTCAAATATGTTAGAAAATTAATGTTTCCAAGGCCATTAAATCCACCTCACTTACTCAGTAGTTGAAGCTGATCACTAAGGTTAGTAAGTGAGATTCTCTCTGAGTAGCGGTTTCCCTGTTTTTTTCTGATGTCCTTTCCCATCTGTGGCCTTTCACAGACTGAGTGAATCACTGACACTGCTTGAAAGACTAAAGCCCAGAACAGACTGAGTGTGTAAGAAACTAAGGATTTGAGGCGATTAAGAGGAGAGTGTGTGCTTCTCGCTGCATAAGCCTTTGCTGGTGACCGAGACTTCGGCACAGGGGCTTGCCTGGTGCCTAAGCAAGTAAGGAACCCACCTGCAATGCAGGAGCCACGAGAGACGCGGGTTAGATCCCCGGGTCGGAAAGATCCCCTGCAGGAAGGCTTGGTAACCCACTCTAGTGTTCTTGCCCGGAGGATTCCCTGGACAGCAGAGCCTGGCGGGCTGTGGTCCATGGCATAGCAAACAGTCAAAGGTGGCTGGAGCTACACGCAGGCACGCACGAGCCCTTTAGCACAGACGCACTTTCTCCTCGGATCTAGACTTAGCTGACTTCCGAAACTTGACCTCTATTTCTCTCTCTTATTAAAAATTCCAATCTTCCACATGCAACTGATCTCATCTGCTATTGGGAGAACCCACTTAATTCACTCTCATTAATGCATGGACGTCTGGTCATACCTTCTAGAAGACAGCGTTTAAAAATTGTGCTGGCTCAAGTATATATCTATGTATTGGACTTTATTCAAGGCTTTCCAAAAAGTTAGAGTAAAAGCAAAATAACAAGCTCCTTCTAGAAATATTCTATCACAGTTTTAGAGTGTTGGGTTAATTAAAATGTTTGTCTATACACTGGACTGTCTTCAAGATTTTCCAAAAAACTAGATTAAAAGTAAAACAACAGAAATTGTTGTTTAGAAAGTAGTGACAGATGTCATCTTTTCTCAAAAATGGCTTATTGATAACTCCAGAAATATAACAGACAGTATTTTTTTTAGCAGACCAAACCTTGTCCTCATAGCCGGCATGCTCCGGGTCCCATCATGACAAGGGGAATGAGACAAAGGGAACTTCAACAACAGAAATGATCTCTCACTTCGCTTTATGTCCGAGTGTTGGGGCAGTGGAGTGTCTGCACATGAGAAGTTCAGGACAAAGGACAGACAGAAAGGACAGAGTGCCAGTCAAGCGCACTACGGATCTTTACTCTTTGGGGGAGCTTCCAGAATACAGGTCCCACACAATCCTCCTGTGGATGCAATCCATCATTCATCATTAAATGAAGAAGCTATGACAGAGGCATATGAGTAATATAAACCACAGCCTCCTAGAAAAGCAATCAGGACTTTTGAGATCTTTCATATGTGTCACACCAGAAGTCAAGCAATATGAGCATCACATAAAATTGTTACACAGAAAATTAAATGTAAAGGAACGTCACTTTAAGGAGAAAGATACTAAAAAGAAGATGCTTTAAAAGCCAGGAAATGATATTGAGACTCAAGTTTCCCGTTTGGAGAAGAGGGTGTGTGCGTGCCCAGTCGCTCAGTCATGTCCCACTCTTGCAACCCCATTTACTGTACCCACCAGGCTCCTCCGCCCATGGGATTTCCCAGGCAAGAATACTGCTGTGGGTTGCCATTTCCTACTCAAGGAGATCTTCCCGACCTAGGGTTCGAACCCATGCCTCTGGCATCTCCTGATTGGCAGGTGGATTCTCTACCACTGGGAAGAGAAGATCCTCTACCTCGGAAGGCTTGGAGAGAAGCAAAGACATGCAGATAGAAGCCTTTGCTATTGTCTGAATCTAAAGGTATTTTTCAGAAGCCTTGGAAATAAAAACCAGTTATCAATAAGCCATTTTTGAGAAAAGATGACATCTGTCACTACTTTCTAAAGAACTACAGTCTGCTAACAAGATTATGTAAGNGGCTTGGAGAGAAGCAAAGACATGCAGATAGAAGCCTTTGCTATTGTCTGAATCTAAAGGTATTTTTCAGAAGCCTTGGAAATAAAAACCAGTTATCAATAAGCCATTTTTGAGAAAAGATGACATCTGTCACTACTTTCTAAAGAACTACAGTCTGCTAACAAGATTATGTAAGGAAAGATCAGCTGGATCTTCTGAGTCCCATTGGAAGCTGTCAGCTTTGACGATGAGGAAGGGCCCCTTTGTCTTGCTGGAAACACTGCATTTACATTCATCATAGACTTGGCCTCATGACTCCCATTTTATTTGTTTCCCCAGGTATGAGCCGTCCGGCTCCTCTGTGTCTTGTTCCTCATTAGGCACACTGGGGGTAATGGGCAAGCAGCGGTCTTTTTGTAGGAACCAGGGTCTGGCATGAGTGTGTCCCGGGGCTGGAATCCCTTCCTCTTGCCCCGGATCAGCCAGCCAGGCAATCGGCGCCCCGCCGCCAGAGACGGGCCCTGCTGGAGGCAGCGCCTGGAAGGAAGGGGCTCTCTTTGCACTCGAGTGTGTCCTTGCTGTGTCTTCCCTGCTGTTCAGCTCCAGGTTTCAGAGGCTCCCGACCTGGGAGCTTTCATCAGCCTGAACCCCGCTTTTACTAACAACAGACGCGGGGCATCTGCGGCCGTGCTCGCCCGCGTCTGGAGCTCTGACAAGTGGCCCCTCGCGGCTCCGCCCGGCGGGGCCCACCGGCGCCGCATGGGCCGTGTCTCCGCCGCTGCAGCAGTCCTGGCGGCAAAGCCGGGCACGGCCTTCTGGGGTGAAACCGGCACACACAAACAAACGCACCCCTCGCCTCCGGCCCGCCCCGCGCCCGGGCGGCCGCTGGCGCCCGAGCGCCCTCCCTGCGCGGCTTCCCAGCCGCCCGCGCCGGCTCCTCTGGGCTGGCAGCACGCGCGCGGGGGGCCGGCTCTGGCGCAGCATCCCCGCGCGCCCTGCTCCCAGGGCTCCGGCCCGCGCACGCCTTTCTCAGCTGGCAGCCTTGCTCGGTGCAACACACAGGCTGCAAACGATTTCCCTCACGCGCCAGATCCTGCCAGCCCCGGACTGGGGGCCCCTCGCGTGACGGACTCAGGGCGGCCAGCACCGTCCGGCTCCGGGCTCCCCTGCCGCGGGCGTGACTTCAGATCGAGCGCTGTCACTTGGCTTGAACTGACCTGCGTGCAAAGTCCGTCCAGAGACTGACACGGCGGCTGGCCTTCAATGGAAGCAGTCAGCGTCCTGAAGGCAAGGTTTCCTTCTGGGAGTTTTGTTCCTTCAGGGAGTTTCTGAGTCAAGATCAAGTGCAGGGAAGGCCTTTGGATGACCTTGCACGCTCACTTTCTGGGGATTCACAAAACATCTATTTCTATGGCTCTTTCTCCTTATCCACCGATATGTGTATTTCTCAAGTTCTCCCTCCTTACCAAAGTGTATTTGGTCACAGGGATCTTCTTGAGTCAAATTCTCTTCCTACACTCTTCTTTTAGAATGACTCAAGTCATTTCTCACTTTTCTGGAAGCTCGGCTTCCTACAGAGTCAGCACCCAGAAGTTCAGCTTTCCATGTCCTGTGCTTATTTCAGTGTGTTACTTTCCTCTCACAGATCAGGCAATATGCTGAGAGCATCCAGTCCAGCAATTTCCCAGTGCAAGTTGAGCTGGAGAGAGGGAGGATTTATAAACGTGTACATGCTTATCGGATCAGATTTTTGGAGTAACTACTGAGGATCCCAGAGAAAAAGAATTCTCAGGTTTGTGTCAGGTAACATTCTGGATATGATGTGAGCCCAGAATTACAAACGAGCATCAGTGTGAAAGAGTTCCAAAGGTCAAGTTCTCATGACTGAAGACTCTGAGACAGGGAGAATACTCTCAATTCCTCTAGTCCAGTAACTCAGCAGGGGAGATTTTTGCCCCCAGGGGACATAAAACATCCAGAGACATTTTTAAGGCTTGAGGTTGCTAGTGACTCTAGCGTGCAGAGGCCAGGAAAGCTGCTAAACATCTCAGGGTGGATTACTAACAGCACTTCCTCACCCCCAAACAAAGAACTGTCCGGCCCCAAATGTCAACAATGCCAAGTCTGAGAAGCTCTGTTCCAGCCTTTACCAATACTCAGCTCGGTGCTTCAGTCATAATAAAAGAGAATAAATAATAAATGTGCTCCCCTGATAGTTCAGTAGTAAAGAATCTGCCTGACACAACTTAACAACAAATAATAAATAAATTGCAAGATGGAATTAATTAAGGTTTGGGGAATAAAGACAGGAATGCATTCAGTGTTCTGAACTAGAATGGGTGCTCCGTTCTGCTCTCTGTAGGTAGGTATGTGTTAGTTGCTCAGTGTCCAGCTCTTGGTCACCTCATGGACTGTAGCCCGCCAGGCTCCTCTCTCCATGGAATTTTCCAGGCAAGAATACTGGAGTGGGTAGCCACTCCCTCCTACAGGGGATCTTCCCAGCTCAGGGATGGGACCCAGGTCTCCTGAATTATAGGCTGATTCAATCTGCTCTCTGCTGCTGCTGCTGCTAAGTCGCTTCAGTCGTGTCCGACTCTGTGCGACCCCATAGACGGCAGCCCACCAGGCTCCCCCATCCCTGGGATTCTCCAGGCAAGAATACTGGAGTGGGTTGCCATTTCCTTCTCCAATGCATGAAAATGAAAAGTGAAAGTGAAGTCGCTCAGTCGTGTCCGACTCTTAGCGACCCAATGGACTGCAGCCTACCAGGCTCCTCCATCCATGGGATTTTCCAGGCAAGAGTACTGGAGTGGGGTGCCATTGCCTTCTCCAATCTGCTCTCTAGCACTCCCTTATCAATCTCTTAGATGCTGAGCTGTGCCTGTCCGCCTGGACTTACTGTTTCTTCCTGCCGGCTCCCACGTCCTGGGACTGGCCGGCCGCAGCCTGGCTCTGCTGGCTCTTCTCGCCTGGGGCCCATGCCTGCTTAGCCCTCAGTCTCCACCTTGACAGCTCGCAGACCCAGAAGACCAGAGAAGCAGGATCCATAGACGATCTGGAAGCAGAAACAGCAAGGGTCACCACCACTTATTCTAAACACTGAAGTCGCTTGATGAATTTCGGCAACTTTCCCATTTTATGCCAGATCCTGTTGATACAAGTGCTGTTGCTGTAATGAAGTTAAACTCAATATATTTTTTCCTCTCGTTATAACTGGCAATACTTTTGCAAGTTCCCAGCTACCGTGGAATCCATTTGGAGCAGGCTAAGAAAGCAAACAAGCTCCAGTATGAAATGTAATTGTGGTCACCACATGCCAAAAAGGTTAGCTACTCAACTTCTCTCGTGAGCTCTACTCTGGTTAACAGACACACTTTTGCTTCAACCAAGTATATTTCACCAATAGGAAATGGAGACAATTATCTGGACATTTTATATAAAGAAAAATGGCTTTTCCTGGAAACATTCAGATTATAGAGACAAAGTGATTCTTAAACGATGTTGCCAGAAGGTATATCAACATGTTCAGATTATTTATCTGAGAGACATGGAAATCCACTCTACGCCCACATTTAGAAATGTGACCAGACACAGTTAGTGAGTGTTTGCATGCTATAGGCTGATTGTATTTTTGTGTGTGTGTCAGTAAAAACCTTAGGCATATCAGCACATATACATTTACATTCAAGTTTTCAAACACTGGTATTTCATTTCAATACAGCTTATGTTAGAGAATTTTCAGATATCAGCATATATATGGGGCATTTGAAATTTTTTATAATTTAAAAAAGAAGTATTTAGTTAATTTTTTAAGTTCGTTTTAAAAAATTATTGAAGTATAGTTGATTTACAATGTTGTGCTAATTTCTGCTGTATAGCAAAGTGATTCAGTTATACACACGCACACACACCCGTGTGTATATATATACACATGTATCCCTCTTCCTATTCTTTTCTATTATGGTTTATCTCGAGATGTTGAACACAGTTCCCTGTAGGCCTTGTCATTTATCCATCCTGCATATAAGAGTTTGCATCTTATCCCCAGCTTCCAGTCCTTCCCTCCTCCACTCTCCTTCCCCCTAGGCAACCACTGGTGAAATTCTTCTTTTTAATCTAGATACAGATTTTGGTAGTGAGTCTCTTGATAATAGCAGGCACAGCTAATCTGTCCTGGAACTCATGGGGATAATGATGCTGGTTTATGACCTGATTGCATAGATAGGAAAAGAGGCTTCACTTAATATTAGAAAGAACATGAAACCCCGTAAGTTCACTAGGATAATAGAAAAATCTTAAGCAGATGTTAGGAAGCTTGAACATATTTGATGTTGTGAGATAGCCCTAAACCTTTAGCGATAAAGGCGGGTTTCTATTTTCACCAGTTTCCACTTACCACCAGTTTAAAATTCTGTGTCTGTCTACCCCGTAAGTTCACTAGGATAATAGAAAAATCTTAAGCAGATGTTAGGAAGCTTGAACATATTTGATGTTGTGAGATAGCCCTAAACCTTTAGCGATAAAGGCGGGTTTCTATTTTCACCAGTTTCCACTTACCACCAGTTTAAAATTCTGTGTCTGTCCCTCTGGTTATCCATTCATTTAACCAGCTTCATGAAAGTATAATTTATTTCTGAAATGTATAGTTCTCCCTCAGCCTGACAAAAGCAAATCATCAACTGGTTTAAGGTTCTCTAAAAATCATACATCGATAACTGAGTAATGTTCTGGCATCTCACTTAAGTTTAGATGTGTTGGTATAAATACTTCATTGTATCAGTAGATGGAATTCTTTGGCCACTTTATAAAAATATTTAGATGTGACATCCTGAAGAAAATGTTTCCATGGGTAGAGAAAATACTCTGGAAAAAAAAAAAAAAAGGAAACCTTAAGGTCCTTATAGTCACTACAAGTTTCTTAGTCATACTTAATTCATCTTGTAAGTCAACTATATTTGTACAAACGAAAGCACACATTTTATTTAAGTAGACCAATTTGCAAAAAGCCCTGTAGTACATCCATAACCTACTATAAACATGAACACACAGAGTCCTTTTATACTTATTGTTTTTTTATATTTTTATTTCATATCAAGGATTTCCACTGACATCTTGGCAGTCTGAGAATTGGAATGAGCGGTAAAGATGTAACAGGCAGTAGCTGAGAGGGTTTTTAGCTCATTGGCCGAAAGAAAATCTTGCATAAGTGATCCAACCCAATGAATCCTAATTTAAGAAATTTCATCTATTTCCATTTTTACTAGTGGAATAAACAACATCAATAATAATTGAACAAGGGCTATGGTTTTGGACACTTATATGTTTTAGTTGAGTGGAAGCTTGTTAAAAAAAGAAAAGCGGACTTTGTATTCCAGCCCAACACAGCACATTTCTATCTCCAAATGCTCTTCACTAGAATTTCCACAATTACATGAGGAAACAAAGGGTTATGATATACATATAGTGCAGTTGTAAATTCACATTTTTCTTGATACTTAACTATTAGTCTCCATTCAAAGACTCCTCCCACCTTAAAACTAGCATCTGTTCCTGTCCTGTTTGCCAACATTTTTTTTTTTTTTTTAGAAAGTCACTCAGAGCTGTTTAAAGCATGTGCAAGATGGCTGGACCATGAAACCTTTCATCTTACGTAGGATCTGTAGATT
This sequence comes from Cephalophus harveyi, assembly GCA_006410635.1. Lineage (NCBI taxonomy): Eukaryota > Metazoa > Chordata > Mammalia > Artiodactyla > Bovidae > Cephalophus > Cephalophus harveyi. Next base: position 917,895 of record SJYT01043928.1, on the reverse strand, counting down.
ATAACTTGCTAACTGATCATATCTTGGTCTCACCTGGTTTACAGTTGTCTTTCCCAGGTAATTCTATCTCTGGAAGGAAAAATTAGATTTCAGATTCCATCTCCCAATGTCTTCAAATTGTGTCTGGGTGTACTTCCTGGGACCAGAGATCAGTTTATTGACCTGTGGAGACCGGAGCAAGGTCACTGTTAATATTGTACCAGAAGAAAACCTAATGCTGTTTCCTAACCTTCTGATGGGGAAGAAGTATGCACTTGGAATAGCTAGCCTAAGTTGTTTGGAAACCCTGCCTCCTTTTGGAAAAGGAAAGTAAGCAAAGGTTTTTCATACTCAACCATCATGCAGGCCATCTTCAAACAGGAAATCAGTGTTAGGTAGAACCCAGAACTTTCCAGTAATTTTAGTAACACACAGAAAAGGGGATAGTCCCTGGCAATTCAGTGGTTCAGACTTCACCTTCCACCTCAGGGGATGTGGGTTCGATTCCTGGTTGGGGAGCTAAGACCCCATATGCCTCCCGCCCCCAAAAACCAAAACATAAAACAAGCAATATTGTAACAAATTCAGTAAAGACTTTAAAAAGTGATCTACATTAAAAAAAAAATCTTGAAAAAATATAATGCAATGATGTGGGGTGGGGGTAGGTAAATTAAAATCAATTTTGTGATTTTTTTTTACTGCTAAATTCTTTCATCACTGGCTATTCCAGAAGTGGCTGTGAATCATGCTTCTAGAAAGAGGCATTGATAACTCATGTCCATGTTATCTGGGGAGGAGAAGAGAAATATCTGGCTTTCAAATGGACAGGGGTCTTGGGGTAAGAAAGCAGATGAATTTCCTTTCTTGGAATCCCAAGTACACACCCTGCTTAAGAGGAAGCCTGCATTTCTCTTTTTCACTTTGTATGAAAAAGTCTTTTCCCTCGAGCCCTGTGGTGAGGTTGAGGCAGTCAGGGTCCCAGGCCTGCGTTCCCCAAATCTTTCCCCTTTACCCTGCCACCGCTCCCTTGCTCCCAACGAATCGCACATCCGTTGTTTTACCGCACAGCGCATTTGATCCCTGTGGAAGATGAATGGCTTTGACTAAGAAAATTAAACAATGGCAGAACTAAAGTGCAGCACAGACTAAACCTGAGCGCCCTGCAGAATGTCCTCCCTTTCGCCCCATTTCTGAAATCAGGTCTGGCCTTTTTTGCTACCCGTGTGTATTTGCTGGAGCTCTTTAAAATCACTGGTGTTCCTCTTTAGAAATTCAAAATTATGGCCATTTGTCTGTCGTAGCTTTCTTTTTAGTAGGAAGCAGCTGCCATGTGCGAACAGCCCACCAGATACAGAACGTGGAAATCTGGGGTGCCTCCTTGATTCTGTCACACGACTATTTGATCCTAGCTCCCAGATCTGCGACTGCAGAATATTGGTTTTCTTACATGCACAGTGGAAGCAATAATTGGCTTGTTTTGACCCTTAGGATAGTTGGAAAGATATAAAAATATGATTTATATAAAAGCAATTTGACAAATTTACAGTGGACTAAATATGAGAGGAATTAGACTGATATATCTCAGTGCAAACTTAACTTATTGAGCACCTGTGAGTTGAGAACAAGCAGAGAAATATTAGCAAAGCCTTGTGGAATATGAATTAATCAGTGCAGAGATAGACGTGCTGTGCTCAGTGGCTCAGCCGTGTCCGGCTCTTTGCAAATTTTAACTGGCAAATAACATTGCTGAGTGACTGTTGCTACAATGACATTTCAGATTTCTATCTATCTTGGGATATAACTTGAGTGAGGACCAAATCCTTATTGCATACAAAAATATTTTGTCACCAATTTCCATCATCCTGAAGCTACAACCATTAATCTACTCGATGGCTCAACAACTAATAAAGCTTCTGGAAAGCTACTGAGGATTCTCCACTGCTTGGTCTCAGAGGTAGAGGTTAAATCGTATTCAGTTAGGACGCCAGGATGAACCGTAGGCAGCACAGTGGAAGCAATGGGCCCAGGACTGGTAATGATGGTGTTCATGATGGTGGTCAGATGCCTGGAGGGGGTGTCACAGCTTCCACAGTAGGAAGCTGAGGGCAATGGCAAGTTGACCTGAAGGACTCTCTCTGCAGCCCAGCCATGAGCCAGCTCTCTAGGGAAAGCAGCAGGGCTGCTAAGCTGCAAATTCCCCAGACATCTGGAGCCCTAGAGCCTCCTGTTTCTCAAGTAAGCATCCCTGAAAATGCAAGGTTGATCTCTTCCAAATCTATCCAATGATCCTTGTCCTTTCCCACATCCCCTGGACGCTGGCAAGGAGGCAGGGATTTAGTGTCCACACACAACCTAACAACCCATGGTGAGTCCAGATGCAGCCAGTCTAGACAAATGTCTCATGGAATGAGGATGGTCTACAATGCACAATTCACCCTACTTGTCTGGGGCCCGTACATTTCTGCTTTTAGTTCTACCTTGTGTTTGGGATATTTGCTCTTTTGTTTGTTTGATGGGGAAGGTGCCATCCATCCTGGGTCCACAACCTTCAGGAAGCAGCCAGAGGGTTCAACCATGCCAGGGGTGAGAGAAACACCCTTAGGACTGTCAGTGGGTCACGTGGCCTCGCCTCAGTTCAGTTCAGTCGCTCAGTCGTGTCCGACTCTTTGCGACCCCATGAATCGCAGCACGCCAGGCCTCCCTGTTCATCACCATCTCTCGGAGTTCACTCAGACTCACATCCATCTATAGCAAGAAGGTGACCATCTATAAAGCAGGAAGAGAGTTTTCATCAGGCACCAAGTTAACCAGCACCTTAATCTTAGACATTTCAGCCTCTAGAACTGTGAGAATTGAATTTCTGTTATTTAAAGCCACCTAGACTATGGTCGCAAAGAGTCGGACACGACTGAGCGACTGAACTGAACTGAGACTATGGTACCTTGCTGTGTATGGGAACCTGACGTAAGACAATATTAATACAAGATGGAGAAGATGAATAGCAAATGTGGCAAAGACTCAATATGAATTGCAAAGGTGTTAAAGTGATTCCAAAAGACAATGTAGCCAAAGATTGTCCTAATACAGGTGTAACCCAAATGTGCGTTTGGTACTTGTTTTTGTTAGATTTAAATGAAGTGTATTGAACTCTTGCCTTCTAAGCTGCTGATGTCTAAATGCTTCCCTGGACTCTGCACATTCCTAAAGCTGGTGAGCTCGTGTTCCCACAACCTTCTCAGCGCCCTAGCTTCTGCATTCATACGTCAGTCTCAACTTTTCCTTGAGAAAGTCAACCATTTCCAGCTTTTTAGTGTCACATCTCAAAGTTCACAAGCAGGGCCAGCTTCATGAGAGTGTAACCACCGCAGTCATCTGTGGTTCTGCATTCAGATGGGCCTGAGTTTAGTCCCCTGTTGTAACTGTCTTGAAATTTTTAATCATAAAATATTTTATGCAAAATACAAAACAAGCAAATGCATTCAAAAAATATTTCCCTTCTTTCTAAAGCATAGTGCTTCATGATTTTTAATCATTCACGGGTTCTGCAAAAATCAGAAAAGAATCAATTTGAGCAATTGGGGAAAGGAGCATTACCACTTACTAATATGACCTGGACAAAGATTTTGAACATCTATAAACAACAACATCCTCATTACTTATGAAAGTTGAAAGAATAAAATAAAATATTTTATGTAAAACACAAAACTAGCAAATGCATTCAAATAACACTATTTACCTTCTTCCTAAAGCATAGAATTTCATTGGCTGTTATCACCAACTCCTGAGATCGACTATGTGATAAATCAAATAATAAATATAAAATATGTTTCTAGAATTATATTTCTCTATGATAATTCTAGACATTGGGCTGTGGAGCACTGTATTAGAAATTCTCTTTGTTACATGTTAACCAAATACTTCATTAAAAAAAAGAACTCATTTAACAAGTAGCATGTGGGTTTACTTTTGTCATGGCTCAAATATTTCATGGCAAGATGTTGCCTACCCAAGAAAAACACAAGGAAGAAAGCCTTGGGGAACAGTAAAAATAAAAACAAAACTAGAAAAACCCTGTTCAGCTTCCAGTGAAAGCAGGAAATGGGTTGTATATAGGAAATAACCAAAATGTTAGCATGGAAGACAATTAATGTACTTATATCAAATTACAATCCACTAAATTAATATAGTTAAAATCAAACTATAGTTATTAAATGTTACAAGCAGTAAAAATATTTAAAATATTTGTGTATAGGTTTACCATTTTGTCACAGCTAATCAAATAACTACAAAGAATGCTAAATGCAGAAAGGTTAGAAAAAAGCAAGAGGCATTATTAAAGTTTTAGAAGCAATAACTATGAGAGAAAGTTTCACATAAAATTTATGCAATCTGGTTAAAAAGAAAAGACAGACAAGCATTTATTAATAATTGCTTACAAACATGTAAATATATGTATATATAAAAGAATTTTTGTCATTCCTTTACTTTCCTCAAAATGTTAATAAAAGGATTTAATCAATGACAAAACCTTAAGTGTAATAGTTTTTAAGCACCTGGGACATGCTGTGAAATTAGGCTTCCAATGAGTCTTTTTAAAAATGAGAAACCAGTTTGTTTCCTAGTATTTATGCTTTTCTAGCTACAAGTCATGAGCTTGACTAATGATGACTACCAATACATTATATTCTCAAAACTAAAATCCTTTGGGAAAAAATGAACTACTCTTTGAAAAAAATTACATATAATCTGATCACTTATGTAACAAAATAGATAAAATGACATTTTCTTGTCAGTCCCTAGTAGAATTCTTTGATGGAGGGACACCCATTTGTTAAAACAATCAGTAATAATCTTGGCAGTGGAGGGGATGGGAGGTGGTGAGGGGCATTGCCATGCATGCAGTGACAAAGGGAGACAGGAATTTATTTGTTGCTTCTGAGGAAGGATAAAGATGGGTGGATGGGGCAATGACAGCCTTGGCACCAACAGGAAATCAAACTGTGCACACTTAATGCAGCACATTATCAGTACAGCTAAAATTGGATAGTGGAATTTTATTCAGCCTTAAAAAAGAGGAAAATCCTATCATTTGCAATGACATGGATAAACCTGAAGAGTGTTATAATATAGTAAGTGAAACAAGACAGATAGAAAAAGGCAAATACCCCATGCTATCAATTATATGAGGAATCTTAAAAAATAGTGTGAACTCATTGAAACAGAAGAGTGACTACCAGGAGTTAGGAGGGGTGGGGGAAATAGGGTGAGCTTGATAAAAAGTACAAACTCTAAGCTATAAGATGAAAAAGCTCTGAGGATCTAATGTAAAATATGATGACTATAGTTAATAATTGTTTCTGTATAACTGAAATTTGCTAAGAGGGTAGAACTTAAACGTTCTCACAAACCACAAAATAAGATAAATATACGAGATTATGGATGTATTAATTAACCTAATGGGATTATATGTATATCAAATCATAGCATTATTTTACAATTTTGTCTATTATACTAAAGTAAAAAAGGGAGAAAAATACTTTCTTGGATTGGAGTAAATGGATGTCCTAAGAAAACAGTTGAAAGAAGCTAAGATTTGTATGTAAGTTGCTATGAGGACTGACATACCCAGTGATAGACCAAGTGTAGAGCTGTGGATGGTTAGAGAGGCATAGTCGAAGATGGGAAAGGGGATTGTCGGGGATTGTCTGTAGATTTAAAGATACTACTAAAGTCAACTAAATGTCTGTCTGTTTTGGCTAGCAATTCTAAACAACGTAAGAGATACAATACTCTTTCTTAGGGGAAAAAATGTTTCTTTATTGCTCTAAGTTCTAAATTTAAAAAATTGTCCTTTTTATTGTTTGAATAAGGAAGGTAAAAATTGACACATTTGTATTGCTTATCTTTTTAATAAGCATTGTGTTTTGAAAAGTGAAAGTGAAAGTCACTCAGACGTGTCCGACTCTTCGCGACCCCATGTTTTACATAATTTGAAGAAATTCCAATTTAACCATCAGCTCCCAAATATGCATACTTGGTGTCATATATTCATTTCAAGACTAAGAAATGAATACATGTTTCTTTACTTTTACAATCACTGTGGTGTCATTGTTCATTTCAAATTTCTTTTTAATTGAAATAAAGTTTATGTACAATCAGTTCAGTTCACTCACTCAGTCATGTCCAACTCTTTGCAACCTCATGGACTGCAGCATGCCAGGCCTTCCTGTCCATCACAAACTTCCAGGGTGTACTCAAACTCATGTCCATCAAGTCGGTGATGCCATCCAACCATCTCATCCTCTGTCATCCCCTTCTCCTCCTGCCTTCAATCTTTCCTAGCATTAGGGTCTTTTCAGATGAGTCAGCTCTTCACATCAGGTGGCCAAAGTATTGGAATTTCAGCTTCAACATCAGTCTTTCCAATGAACACTCTGGACTGATCTCCTTTAGGATGGACTGGTTGGATCTCCTTGCAGTCCAAGGGACTCTCAAGAATCTTCTCCAACACCACAGTTCAAAAGCATCAGTTCTTCAGGGCTCACCTCTCTTTATAGTCCAACTTTCACATCCATACATGACTACTGCAAAAACCATAGCCTTGACTAGATGGACCTTTGTTGGCAAAATAAGGTCTCTGCTTTCTAATATGCTGTCTAGGCTGGTCATAACTTTCCTGCCAAGGAGTAAGCATCTTTTAATTTCATGGCTGCAGTCACTATCTGCAGTGATTTTGGAATCCCCAAAAATATTATGTACAATATTATGCTAAATTCATGCATACAGCATAGTGATTAAACATACAAAGTTATTCCAGTATTACTGGCCATAATGATAATGCTGTATATTACTTCACCATGACATTTATTTTATGACTAGACGTTTGTAGTGCTTAATTCTACTCACCTATTTTGCCCATATCCACATCCTCCCCCCTCTGGCAACCACCTGTATTTCCTCTGTGTCTATGAATCTATTTTCATTTTGCTTTATTTATCCATTTGTTTTCTGTATTAGAATCTATATATAAATGATAAAAAAAGGTAATTTGTCTTTCTTTGTGTGACTTAGCATAATGCCCCCTTCTGCCATCCATGTTGTTGTAAATTCCATTTTTATGGCTGAGTTCCCTGGTGGCTCAGACGGTAAAGTGTCTGCCTACAATGCGGGAGACCTGGGTTCGATCCCTGGGTCAGGAAGATCCTCTGGAGAAGGAAATGGCAACCCACTCCAGTACTCTTGCCTGGAAAATCCCATGGATGGAAGAGCCTGGTAGGCTATAGTCTATGGGGTCACAAAGAGTCAGACACGACTGAGAGACTTCACCTCACCTCAATATTCCAATATATATATATATACATCACATCTTCTTTATCCATTCATTTATCAGTAGACACATGTTGTTTTCATAACTTTGCTATTATAAATAATGCTGCAATGCTTTGGTTAGATTTATTCCCAGGTATTTTATAATTCGATGCAATTGTAAAAGGAATTGTTTTCTTGATTTCTTTTTCAGATGGTTCATTATTTATGTATAAAAATGCAAGAGATTTTTATTATTGCAATCTTATTAACAGACAGAAAGGAAGAAATTGACAGAAATACAACAGTAGGAAATTTTACCACCTCACTTACATTAGTAGACAGATAACCTAGACAGAAAATCAAAAAGGATACATTGGCCATAATGGAAAGTTAGACCAGATTCCATCCAAAACAGCAGAATACATATTCTTTTCAAGTGTACGTGGAATATTTTCATGAGAAATCACAAAACAATCTCAGTAAATTTAAGAAGATTGGACAACAGCCATAGCATTCAGGCTAGCGAAAGAAATAAAAAGAATCCAAGGTCCCCAAAATGTTTGCCACTAGTGCCTCAGTCCCTAGGGGCTGTCCCATTGCCTCTTGCCTCAGTGGGAGGCTCTCAAGCAAAGTTGCTCTGACCACTTTCTTCTGTTGTAGGACTCAAAGCGTGTGAAATTTTTGCGTGCTTCCTTGGCAGCCCACTGCAGTATTCTTGCCTGGAGAATCCCATGGACAGAGAATCTTGGCGGGCTATGGTTCATAGGATCACAAAAGTCAGACACAATTGAGCACACGTGCATGTAAGAGTGAGGGTCTCCTAAACAACAGTGGGTTTCCACCTTGTATATTGATAACTAAAAATGTAGAACAAATTTACATTCAAGAGCAAAAAAATAAAAAAGATGTAAAGGCCATTTCTCCAGTTCTCAAAGTTTAAGCTGGCCATGTGAGTGGCTTTGGCACGTTATATGCTAGCAAGCATGATGCAAGTAAAGGTTTGAAAAGTACTTGTGTGTTGGGGCTTCTTGCCTCTTGCTGTTGGGGAACTCTGCAATCAACTTTGTGGGGAGGAGCTGGGATAGCCCACTGGAAGATGAGGGATGCCTGGTCATTGAGCCAACCACTGACTTGTGACTGTAGGGAACCTCTAGATCTTCCAGTCTGAGCTGAGGCCAGAATTACCCAGCCAATTCATAGAATCATGAGAAATAATTTTTTAGAACAATGAGAAATATTAAATTTTTGTTGATTAAAGGCAAAAAAGCAGAGTTTCTGTTTACTATAACCCTCATGTAGGCCTCTTGTTTTCATAGCCTGATTTTTTGGGGGGTTCATTTCCTGGTGCAGAACCCTTGGGTTGAAGAGCCTGATGTGGAGTTTGGACCCCTTATTCCTTAGTGAAGATCTTTGCAGTTGTGATATCCTTTCTATTTATGAGTCACTGACCATGGAATGTGGGTCTTGTCTAGATACATCTCTACTCCTTCTACCTATCTTGTTGTGTCTCTTTATTTTTCTCTTTAGTTGGGAATCTTCTCTGCTAGTATTCATGTCATTCTCATAGCTTGTTTTTCTATAAGTAGTTGTAATTTTGGTGTATCTGGAGAAGAAGGTAAGCTCAGGGTCTTCCTATTCTGCCATCTGTTTCACTCAAATTGACTATTTAAATTAAACTCATAAATACATAATACTAGATCTCAAACTTCTCCAAATTATATACAGAAATTATGATTTTTGGTGAATATATCATTTGAAGGCCACTAAAATTGATCTAAACAGACATGACAGTCTTGCAACTTCCTGAATGTATTCTAAAATGGGGAGTTTCATGGATGTATCCCTAACATTCTTATGCTTACAACTTTTCCTAACAAAGGACATTAGTTTAAAAAAATAAGTAAATTTGAATAAAGTATGTGCTTTAGTTAAAAATAATGCTTAAATGTTAGTTTGTTAATTGTAACAAATATATAAAGTAATTTGTTAATAGGGGAAAATGAGTGCTGGCCTATGGGAACTCTTTAAACTGTCTTTGAACTACATGATGATTTATATAATTATTACTGCATGTGAAAGAAAAACTTTGAAATTAAAATTAATAAAAATTGTTCTTCCATCAAGTAGGAACAAATTTGACTGTGCTTTCTATTGAAAATGAATACACAAAAATCATTTCCATGAAGTCACTTTAATTTTTTGGAAGTTAGAAATTGAAAACAGGCACAGTAATGTTATTTATTAGTGTAACAGACCGATATGTGGTTATACATATTTATGTATTTGTTTCAAAGCATGAATAAATGTAATTTTAAAATAGCTCTTAATTTTTTATTTCAGTATGGTTGTATTTATTCTATTTTCCATGTTTTTATGGTCATAATTATATATAAGTAAAATATATTTATAAACAGCAATAACAGAATTTTCATTATCATTTCTGGCCACTAACGTTATTTGCTTAATTTCATGGTTAGTGTTAAAAATAGTTCATCGTGTAGAAGGAGGCAGGTAAGGTGGTATGATGTTCCCATCTCTTTAAGTTTGTTGTGATCCACACAGTCAAAGGTAATACATTAAATTAAAAAAAGAAGAAATAGAGGTGAAGGTATATGTATAGAAACTAGCTTATTTTACAGAGATATCAGGGTGGCCAAAGTTCTATATTTAGAAAAGGATATTTTTCTTTCTGGTTTGTTTCCAGCAAGTATTCCTCTCATGTACATTCTTTCTTCATATAATGCAGGACACTGGTTGTCAGGATTTCTTTTTTACACCCTGAACACATGACCTTATTACTGCTTTAGTGTGGGAGTTGGGAGAAGGAGGACAGAAAATCTAAAACACAACCCTAAGTATATATTAGAATTTCTGAAATATAGTATGTAGTAAAAAATGATCTGACAAAGACTTATGATTCTAATCAACTCTATCCCCAGGGATATGGCCCCATCCTCTTACAATCCCAATTTAGAATCCCTGATATAAAGAATCTTCCATTTACTGGATAAATATTTAATAGATATAAGGACTATGGAAAGAGATTTGTGATATTGTACAGGAGGCAGTTATCAAGACCACCCTCAAGTAAAAGAAATGCAAAAAGGCAGAATGGTTGTCTGAAGAGGCCTTACAAATAGCTGTGAAAAGAAGAGAAGCTAAAGGCAAAGGACCAAAGGAAAGATATACCCATCTGTATGAACAGCTCCAAAGAATAGCAAGGAGAGATGAGAAAGACTTCCTCAGCAATCAATACAAAGAAATAGAGGAAAACAATAGAATAGGAAAGACTAGAGATCTCTTCAAGAAAATTATAGATACCAAGGGAACATTTCATGCAAAGATAGTCACAATAAAGGACAGAAATGATATGGACTTAACAGAAGTAGAAGATATTAAGAAGAGGTGGCAAAAATACACAGAAGAACTAGACAAAAAAGATTTTCATGACCCAGATAACTATGATGGTGTGATCACTCACCTAGAGCCAGGCATCCTGGAATGTGAAGTCAAGTAGACCTGAGGAAACATCACTATGTACAAAGCTAGTGGAGGTGATAGAATTCCAGTGAGCTATCAAACCCTAAAAGATGATGCTGTGAATGTGCTGCACTCAATATGCCAGCAAATTTGGAAAACTCAGCAGTGGCCACAGGACTGGAAAAGGTCAGTTTTCATTCCAATCTCAAAGAAAGGCAATGCCAAAGAATGCTCAAACTACCACACATTTGCACTCATCTCACAGGCTAGCAAAGTAATGCTCAAAATTCTCCAAGCTAGGCTTAACAGTATGTGAACCATGAACTTCCAGATATTCAAGCTGGATTTAGAAAAGGCAGAGGAACCAGAGTTCAAATTACCAATATCCATTGCATCACTGAAAAAGCAAGAGAGTTCCAGAAAAACATCTATTTCTGCTTTATTGACTATGCCAAAGCCTTTGGCTATGTGGATCACAACAAACTGCAAAATTCCTCAAGATCTGGAAATATCAGACCACCTGACCTGCCTCCTGAGAAATCAGTATGCAGGTCAAGAAGCAATAGTTAGAACTGGACATGGAACAACAGACTGGTTCCAAATTGGAAAAGGAGTACGTCAAGGCTGTACATTGTCACCCTGCTTATTTAACTTATGTGCAGAGTACATCATGAGAAATGCTGGGCTGAAGGAAGCACAAGCTGGAATCAAGATTGCCAGGAGAAATATCACTAACCTCAGATATGCAGATGACACCACCCTTATGGCATAAAGTGAAGAAAAACTAAATAGCTCCTTGATGAGAGTGAAAAAGTTGGCTTAAAACTCAGCATTCTGAAAACTAAGATCATGGCATCTGGTCCCATCGCTTCATGGCAAATAGATGGGGAGACAATGGAAACAGTGTCAGACTTTATTTTGGGGGCTCCAAAATCACTGTAGATGGTGACTGGAGCCATGAACTTAAAAGACACGTGCTCCTTGGAAGAAAAGTTATGACCAACCTAGACAGCATATTAAAAAGCTGAGACATTATTTTGCCAACAAAGGTCTGTCTAGTAAAACCTATGGTTTTTGCAATAGTCATGTATGGATGTGAGAGTTGGACTATAAAGAAAGCTGAGCACTGAAGAATTGATGCTTTTGAACTATGGTGTTGGAGAAGAGTCTTGAGAGTCCCTTGGACTGCAAGGAGATCAAACCAGTCAATCCTAAAGGAAATTAGTCCTGAATATTCATTAGAAGGATTGATGTTGAAGCTGAAATTCCAATACTTTGGCCACCTGATGCGAAGAACTAAACTCATTAGAAAAGACCCTGATTCTAGGAAAGATTGAAGGAAGGTGGAGAAGGAGATAACAGAGGATGAGATGGTTGGAGGGCATCACCAACTCGATGGACATGAGTTTGAGCAAGCTCTTGGAGTTGATAATGGACAGGGAAGCCTGGCGTGCTGCAGTCCATGGAGTCGCAAAGAGTCAGACATGACTGTGTGACTGAATTGAACTGAATTGACCATATATTGTATCCCTGGTGCCTTAGACAGTGAAAAATCTGCCTGCAATGCAGGACACCTGGGTTAGATCCCTGGCTCAGGAACATCCCCTGAAAAAGGGAATGGCTATCCACTCCAGCATTCTTGCATGGAGAATTCCATGGACAGGGGAGACTGGCAGGCTAAAATCTATGGGGTCACAAAAAATCAGACTCAACTGAGCGACTAACACTTACTCACTTATTTTATCCAGGCTGGGTGTATTCTTACCATTAGTTCATCACATTACTACTATTGCGGTCTATCTCTGGGGTTAGGTCATCTTTTGGCAGTGCTGGGTATTTTTACTCTATCTCATCCCCAAATCTTTAACAGCATGCATGATTTCCAAGTCCCAGGACATTGCTGTCTCATGCCGAGCATTACCTTGTTTCACTCTTAAAATTCAATGTCATCTTCTCACCCCTTAGTGATTTACAATATTTGAGAAGGAAGAAGAGGAGGAGATTTATTCCCCAAAAGCTTAAAAGAAGAATTTTCAACTATTCAGCATTTGAAGCTCCTCTTTTTCATAAAGAGCATTTTGCCTCATTCATAGCTTTTAGTCCATTGATCTCATATTCTTATTCACCAAGCTTAGATATAAAGGTAGCCCACAGTCCTCATAGCTTCCCTGGTCGCTCAGGCAATAAAGAATTTGCCTGCCTTGCAATCCAGGATGCCCTGGTTCAATCCCTGGGTTGAGAAGATCTCCTAGAGAAGGAAAATGACAACCACTCCAGTATTCTTGCCTGGGAAATTCCATGGACAGAGGAGCCTGGCAGACTACAGTCCATGGTGTCACAGGAGTTGAACACAACTTGGAAACTAAACCACCACCATAGTCCTCAGACTTTCAAGGATAGTCATACTATTTTCTATTTGGCCCTTTAAGAATACTCATTATTTGCTGATGTTGTGTCTCATTTTTTGTGCAAAATATAACATTGTTTTATCTACATATCTACCTACACAACATCTTTTCAAATTCAAGAAGGAAATTTTAAGCTTCCTTCATAGCCTCATATACTTAATATTTTAGTTCTTCCTTATGAAGTTGGTTTTCTAATGTTTCTATTATTTCCATAGCTTTCCTTGTGAGTGCATATTTATTTAAACAATAAAACAACCAGCTAAGAAGTTCAACTCAGAGGGGAAAAAAATCATCACCAAATTCCATCAAAGCATTCAGTGGCATTCTTAGACCCATCAAATGGGCCCCATGTGTCCTTCAGCATTTGGAGTAACAAAGTGACCCTAGGCTCTGACAAATACGGACACAATATGTTCTCTTCCAAAGCCTATACATTTTGTTCCCACTTCATTTATTCTTGCCTTTAATTATTTGTGTTCCAGAAGTCTATTAATTGAGCTTGTTTTGATTTGTAATGTCTTTTCCCAAAGAAATATGATGGGTGTGTTCCCAGGCCTGCCCACAAACTGTTTAGTCATAAAGTGTTATATCTAAGGGGACTTAAAAGATCATCTAATCCAACTAGTTTAAGTCAAAAATAATATTGCTGAAGTTGTAATTATAGTTGCCCCCAGAGAGTCTTTGGAGGCTTTCTTGAGATCAAGGCTGTGATGTGTCCTGTGTCCTGACGGAGTCAGTCTATTTGGGATTATTAGAAGACAATGTCCAAGGACTGTACCAGGAACTGGGCTTATCCTGGGAAAATCTTCCCAGCACAAAGAGCACCTCTAGCTTTGTAGATCCAGTGGGGGAGGGGCACTAGCAATAAAGCCTCGCTGAACTCACCCCCGGGGTAGAGGTGTCTCTCCAGGAAGCAAGAATCTCAGTCTAGAACTTCTCTACATAAACTAGTTTTTATCTATTTTACCAATAGTTTTCTTTGACTGACTTAATTTTACACTGTGGTTCTCGAGCAAGTGATGAGGAGAGATGTCACCTTAACTGCCACCACCACGCCATGCTCAGCTCAGTAAACTTGGGGTGGCAGGAATGTTACCCCAGGAGTTTGGACAACCTCATGTTTATTTCCCAAATGCCAGGACTCAGGGTTATTTGCCCCCTATAGACTATATGCTAGAAGTCAGGCTTCACTGCTAAACAGTATAATCCCAATTAAGGCAAAATAATATTTGTAAATAGCTTCTTCCTAGCAAGAAAGATTCCAGAATAAGATTTGTTCCAGTTTTTGCTTTCTTTAAAATCATATCTCTTTTATAGAATCACATCAGAAAAATCTCGTCTCCTTTACCCCCATTTTAAAAATAATTTAATGAAACGTAGCTGATTTACAGTGTTGTCTTAATTTCTGCTATTCAGCAAAGCAATTCAATTATACACGTGGTACGTGCAACTGCTTACATGCTTAGTTGACTCCATGGAATGTAGCCTGCTAGACTCCTCTGTCCATGGGATTTCCCAGGTAAGAATGCTGGAATGGGTTGCCTTTTCCTTCTCCAGGGAATCTTCCTGATCTAGAGATCAAGCCCACATCTTCTGCAGCTCCTGCATTAGCAGCCAGGTTCTTTACCACTACACCACTTGGGAAACCTCAGTTATTTATATATATATACACATTCCTTTTCATATTCTTTCCCATTATGGTTTATCACATGATATTGAACACAGTTTTCTGTGCTATACAGTAGGACATTGCTGTTTATCCATCCTATATATAAGAGTTTGCATCTGCTAATCCCAAACTTCCAATCCTTCCCCTATCCCTCAGCCTTGGCAGCCAACCACAGTCTGTTCTCTCTGTCTGTCCTTCACCCTCATTTAATGTCTCTTACTCTCCCCAAGGATTACAAGGTCCAGCATAAAGAATTACTGTCCTGGGACCAATTAAGATTTCTTCTGCAGAGAAAATAAAATCCCAAATTCCTGGTATCTTATTTGGTAGTCTATATAGAGTATTATGATATTATGAGCATGTAACTAGAGACTTTTTACTTCTTACTACTTAAAAAGGTATCCTAGCAGATAATTCAGGCTAATACAAATTCAGGAGACTGATCCAAATCTTTGTTCCGCTAATGTAATAGCTTGTAAACTTGAGAGAGTTACCAGATCATGCCAAATCTTAGTTTTCACCACTAGTGAAATGATGATAATAATAGCACCAAACTCACAGGCCAGTTTTAAGAATTAAAAGAGAATATATAAAAAAGTTTATTAGGGATAAAATAAGTTACAGGATATATTGTACAGTTCAGGGAATATAACCAATATTTCATAACAACTAAAATAAAGTATAACCTTTGAAAATTGTAAATCTATATTATACTAAATAGGTGTACTATTTGGTACACCTGTAACTCGTATAATATTGTACATCAACTATACTTCAATTTTTAAAAAGGCTGCAAAAAAATTAAAATATAAGTTAAAGAGTATGTAAATGAGCTAGCACAATGACTGACACCAGAGTAAATACTCAATGAATATGTAATTTTTACTATTGTTAATATTGTTATTTCTGACGTTAGTTTTATTTTAAATCTGATCTAATTCTTTAGATCGTTTGACTTCTTATTTGATTTGCTGTAACCATGTAAATTTTAGTCATATTTATATAAAACAATCTCTCCAAGCTTACTACAAGCTATTTTTAGATAAATTTTCATCTCCTTAAGTGATATTTTGGCAATGTTCATTTATGTCTCTTATTTGTTCAAATAATTTTGAAAGGGCAGCTTCCTTCTCTTTTTCTCCCTATTCTCCACTCGGTGTGATATTGTTGTGAACACAGGACTATGTCACGATCAACACCAACATCAACAAACACATAAATGTTTAACATCAATTCCTGGAAATTTTCACTACCCAACAAGTTCATGGAGGGCAAGGATGACACTTTATTAAATTTTCTCTTTTTCTCTCTTCCCTCACCCACAAAATGCAGGTAATCTTTTCACCTAACAGATGATCATTTAATGCCTTGAACACAGCAAATCTTTCAAATCTTTCAATATAATTGCCCACTTGTTATTGTGCCTTTTGCCCTCCCTCCCATTAATTGCTAAAGATTTTTAAAATGAGTTTGAAGTGAAGATATATTACCTCTGTCACTGCATATTTGTCACTACATTGCAGAATTAATTTTTTTTTTCAAGTCAAATATCACAGAACATAAGGGAACACGCACACACTTAGGAGGAATTTAATATTCTGAGACTGTTGCTTGACACTGGGCTGTGAATATCATCCAAATAGTACATTTTGTGCTGTCTGCTGGAGCATAATGAATTGAAATGTACAAGACTGAACAATTTCACTAGAGACCCTACTGTCTTAAATAGTTGCCATTATTTATACTAATGTGGCCAAAAAAAAATGGTTGTAAAAGATCTGAGGAGGCACATTAACTGACAATCACACAGTGTACCTTGCTTTTGTTAAGTAAACTAGAAATCTGGTGGAAAGATTTTTAACAAAATTTACAGGAAGTAGGGATCTTAGATGCTTTTCAGACGACTTTTCTGCAATTGTTATGACTTTTCCTATTTTTCACTATTAAATACATATTTTTAGTATTGAGGCAGTACATGTAATTGGCTTTCTTTTAAAGAATACTGGAACATTATTCCTCATTTCAGAATGAAAACAAGTAACATATTTCTGATATTAAAGTTTATACATTTTTTAAAATTTGTGGGTTTAGTTCCCTTGAGGAAATTTTGTGCTGACCAATTAAGAAAGCAACATAGCTATAATTTTTTTCTATTTATATTTGCTGTGTCAAAACACTGTTTTTAGCATTTCTTTCATGAAATCTGATAGGAAGAACACTTTCTAGAATCTAGAGTACTCATTAAAAAGCTATGTGTGGTATCATTGGTTTATCTACTTGCTTATTCTCTGCCCTTGTCGTGTTTCCTTGCCTTACGAACCCTGGGCTTGGTCATTTGATGTGCTTTGGAATATGAAAAATGTGACATTTGTCACTGTTGAAGATAAACACCAGTTAAAGCAGTATTATTATTCAGTAATACACTCATGCAACAGGGAAAAGCGTCCAACCTCAACTTTGCAGAGGTAACGGGGCTTTTAAGGACGAGTGAGGGAAAAGAGATTGAGCATAGCTGGGGAAGGGAAAGCTTACAAAAAGCAAGAAAGGTGTCAGTTACTGTGACCAAGTCATTTGGGTTTGTGCTGCAGCGGGTCGCTAAGAGTCAGACACGACTGAGCAACTTCATTTTTCACTTTCATGCGTTGGTGAAGGAAATAAATGGCAACCCACTCGGGGACGGGGGAACCTGGTGGGCTGCCGTCTATGGGGTCGCACAGAGTCGGACCCGATTGAAGTGACTTAGCAGCAGCAGCAGCAGCAGCTGGTGCTTATCTGAAAGATAAACAAATTACTGTATCTTTATGACAGGAGATAATGATATAGGAAGTTAGGCTCTTATCTTCCCAAGGGGAAAATTAGCTAGAGTCATGAAATGTTTGCATTTCAAAGAGGTGGCTCTCAGGTCTGGATGAGATGGTTCTGATTGGTGGAAAGGGCAGAGAAGGGATTTATATTCGCAAGTTTTCTCAAGTAACTCCACTAAGAAGGAATTCAGCAGTCAACCTATCACCAGGTTTTACTCTGGAATGAACAGGAAATTTTGCTGGCAGTACTGAACTTCCTCAGGCATGCATTTTGAGAAGGGCTGGGTCATCAAAGATGTGTGTGGGTTCAAGGAGGGAAGAAGGGTGTGCTAAGAATCTGATGTATTATAAGTCAAGTTTAAGGCCTACTTGGAGAAAAAGGCTCAGAAGAATTTGACTGGAGTTAAAATGATGTGTCTTTGCCATCATGTTATCCAGAAGAAGCTTTAAATACCACAGAATGACTTGCATGTGGCCCTCTTACTCTGGTCTTCAATTGTATATTCCCAAAAGTAACTACCAAAATGTACATGGAGCTGAGTCCAGCCCAGCAGAATCCAATGGAGCTCTGAAAACCTACTAGTAGAGCTAAGTAGAGTCCAACAGAGCTCAAAAAGGTCTAAAAAAAAAAAAAAAGCCAACAGACCCCAGTGGTGCCAGTGAGGTCCAATAGATTTCACTGGAGACCAGGAGAGGGGCAGATAATCACAGCAGGCAATGAACGCTGTTTCCCATATGCTATTGTTTACTGATGTAGCAAAGTGTAAAAGTGTTAGTTGCTCAGTCATGTCTGACTCTTTGAGACCCCATGGACTGTAGCCTGCCAGGCTCTTCTGTCCATGGAATCCTCCAGGCAAGAATACTGGAGTGGGTAGCCATTCCCTTCTGCAGGGGATTTTCCCAACCCAGGGATCAAGCCTGGGTCTCCTGCATTAGCGGTAGATTCTTTACCGTTTGAGTTACCAGGGAAGCTGACTGATAAACCAAGAATAATTGTCCCGGAAAATACTGAATCGCCTCCTCTTTCTCTGCTTTTCATTGAGACATGGAAGATGAACTGCAGCTACTCATGCCCAAATGGATTCAATAAAGCAAAGGAAATACAACTGTGATTAAGTCAGCTCTATTTGCCTCCTAACTGCTCCAAGTAACACACAAAATCCAAAAAGAAAGGGGTGAGATGGGGCTATTTGTTTAATCCACATCATGGAGAAAGTTTCCTCTCTCACACACACACATACAAAGTCAAAGTTCTTGATTCCCTAGGTTTAGAAAACTATCACCAGCAACCAGTTAATCAGAATATACCCAAACTCCTTTTTATAATGGGTTTCCCTGGTGGCTCAGATGTAAAGAATCTGCCTGAAATGCGGGAGACCCAGGTCTGATCTCCGGGTGGGGGGAGATCCCCTGGAGAAAGAGATGGCTACCCACTCCAGTATTCTTGCCTGGAGAATTCCATGGACAAAGGAGACTGGTAGGCTACAGTCCATGGGGTCACAAAGAGTTGGACACAACTGAGCAACTAACACTCAAGATCTGTTATAATTCCAAGTGTCTCCAATATTCATGTGGTTGATTCACTTGATAACCTACTTCTTTGACTTCCTGAACTCCAATGGTCTTCAGATTTATTTTATTTCATCCATCTACATGGATAGCATCTGTAGGAATTGTTTCACCTCTGAAATCTCAAATTCTAAAGTTCTTTTTCTGACTTCAGCTTCCTCTCTAACTCTTTCTTTCAATGCGACAATTTTTTAGTCTCATCAAATATTGACCTTATGCTTTTGGTCATCCCTTCAACACCATCCTGGCTGTTGGCTTGTCCCTATCCAGTGCCAACCTTATGCATGGCACGGGGCAACACTTGCCTATATCTTCGGCTGCTATTTTGTCTATACCTTTGACTATTTTATTCAGTCATGTTCACTCTGTAAAACTTGTACTGAATAATTTGGTAGTCTGCTTTATTTTACCTTAATCTAATGTTCTAAGGATTTTAAGAGAAAAACCACAAAACCATTTTATTTCACTTAGGAAACTCTTAGCTGAAAGTAATGGAAAAACTAAATGAAAACACTTTAAACAATAAAGATGCTTATTATTTCACATAACAAGAAATCCAAGGGGATGGTACTTCTAGCATTAATTCATCAGATTGTTATCTTGGCTTGGTTTTGGGCCTTATGCCTTCAAGACTGCAAAATGGTTGCTATAGTTTCATGGATCACACATAGTTAGACAAATATTCAGACCAAGAAAGTAGGAGTTTAATGCTATTCATTTGCTTGAATGAGATGCAAGTATCTCTGAAAATTCTCTCAGTATGTTACCCATTAGCTTCCATTGGCCAGGTTTGGATACATGAACAAGAGAGAAAGCAAGGATTTGACCATTTCAGTAGGAGTTCGGTTTTGTCCCCAGTCATGAAAGTGAAAGAGGAGAGTGAAAAAGTTGGCTTAAAGCTCAACATTCAGAAAAAGAAGATCATGGCATCTGGTCCCATCACTTCATGGGAAATAGATGGGGAAACAGTGGAAACAGTGCCAGACTTTATTTTTTTGGGCTCCAAAATCACTGCTGATGGTGACTGCAGCCATGAAATTAGAAGACGCTTACTCCTTGGAAGAAAAGTTATGTCCAACCTAGATAGCATTTTCAAAAGCAGAGACATTACTTTGCCGACTAAGGTCCGTCTAGTCAAGGCTATGGTTTTTCCTGTGGTCATGTATGGATGTGAGAGTTGGACTGTGAAGAAGGCTGATCGCCGAAGAATTGATGCTTTTGAAGTGTGGTGTTGGAGAAGACTCTTGAGAGTCCCTTGGACTGCAAGGAGATCCAACCAGTCCATTCTGAAGGAGATCAACCCTGGGATTTCTTTGGAAGGAATGATGCTAAAGCTGAAACTCCAGTACTTTGGCCACCTCATGCGAAGAGTTGACTCATTGGAAAAGACTCTGATGCTGGGAGGGATTGGGGGCAGGAGGAGAAGGGGACGACCGAGGATGAGATGGCTGGATGGCATCACTGACTCAATGGATGTGAGTCTGAGTGAACTCCGAGAGATGGTGATGAACAGGGAGGCCTGGCGTGCTGCGATTCATGGGGTTGCAAAGAGTCGGACACGACTGAGCGACTGAACTGAACTGACCCAACATCCATCACACTGTGATTCTGTAACATTTGACTCTTTGTCACCCACACAATTCATGGTAAAGATTTTATGTTTGCTTTTGTATTAAGGAATATCTGAACTTCACAGGAAGTTCTTTCAAATGACTCTAAAAATCAACATCAATTAAATAATCATTATATGCTAAGTCACTTCAGTCCTGTATGACTCTTTGCAACCTTGCGGATTGTAGCCTGCCAGTCTCCTCTGCCCACAGGATTTTCCAGGCAAGAGTACTGGAGTGGGTTACCATGCCCTCCTCCAGGGGATCTTCCTAACCCAGGATGGGACCCACATCTCCGGTGGAGCCTGCATTGCAGGTAGATTCTTTACCACTGAGCCACCGGGGAAACCCCTAAGCAATCATTATAGGTTTAAATAAATAAACATTATAATGGAAAGAGAAATTAAGAATCAGATATAGAATAACAAAGAAAACAAAATATAAACGTACACTGAAAAGAATGAGAAGGCAAGTCTAAGAGAAGAAGAAATTTGCAAAAGACCTATCTGGTAAAGGACTATTATGCAAGTATACAAAAACTCAATACTGAACAATAATAAAATGGACACCTTCATAATAAAATGGACACCTTCATAAGAAAATGGACACCTTGATTAAAAAATGGGCAAAGATTTGAGCTGACACCTCACCTCAAATAAGCATATTAAATTTTGTTCAACATCATATGTCACTAACGAATTTCAAATTAAAACAAGATACCACTCCATACCTATGAAAATGGCAAAAATCTGAAACACTGACAACACCAAATGTTGACAAATAAGTAAACAACAGAAATCCTCATTCATTGCTGGTGGGAATGCAAAATGATTCAGTCACTTTGGAAGGCAGTTTGGCAGTTTCCTATAAAGCTGAACATATTCTTACTATACAGTCCATCAATTGCAGTCATTAGTATTTATCCAAATAAATTGAGCACTTATGTCTGTACATAGATATTTATAGCAACTGTATTCATAATGGCCAAAGGTGGAACTAACCAATATGTCCTTTAATAGATGAATGGATAAACAAACTGTCGTACATCTAGATAGTTGGAATATTATCCAGCATTAAAAAGAAATGAGTCATCAAGCTATGAAAACACATGGAAGAAACTTAATGCACATTGCTATCTGAAAACAAAACATCTGAGAAAGGTATCTTGTATGATTCCAACCTTGACTCTCTGGAAAGGTAAAACTAGGGAGACAGTGAAAAGATCAGTGTTAGAAGTGGCGGAGGAGGAGAGGATGAATTGCCCAAACATAGAAGATCTTTAGGGAAGTGAAACTACTCTATATGATACTATAATGGTGAATATATGTCATTATAAATTGGTCAAACCCATTGGAGGCACAATACCAAGAGTGAACTTTAACATAGGGCCTGGCGTGCTGCGATTCATGGGGTCGCAAAGAGTCAGACACGACTGAGCGACTGAACTGAACTGAACTGAACTGATGGTCTTTGGGTGATAACAGTGTAACAGTATAGGTTCATATTGTTATTCTTGTTTAGTCACTAAATCAGGTCCAACTCTTTGCAACCCCATGGACTATAGCTCTCTAGGTTCCTCTGTCCATGGGATTTCCCAGGCAAGAGTGGTGGCGTGGGTTGCCATTTCCTTCTCCAGGAGGTCTTCCTGACCCAGAAATCAAACCTGTGGCTCCTGCATTACAATCAAATTCTTTACTGCTGAGCCACTAGGGGAGCCCATGTAGGTTCATAAATTATAACAAATATACCAATCTTTTGTGGGTTGCGGATGGTGGGGGCTGGGAGGATGTAAGAACGCTCAGTATTCTGCTCAATTATTCTGTGAACCTGAAAAATAAATACTATTAAAAATAGAAGACATGCAGACAGAATTTATTCATAATTAGAGACATAATTAAGCCCTGACTCCATAGTTTAGAATAGTACTTACAAAAAAACTTTAAAATGGCAACTTATTCACTTAGGGTGTGTCCATGGAACTAGATGCATCATCAACTGTTTTGACAAAGCATGCTCTGTATTAACAATTAATTGGCAACACACTCTCTAGAAATGAGTCTGATCAATTCAACATAGAGCATTTATCCAGTAACGTGTTTTCTTGCAAAGTCATGTTTATTTACCAAAGATTAAAAACTATAGTACAGTGCCAAAGGTTTTGTTTTAATTAAAATATTTTAATGTTAGTAATTCTATAACTTGCTTAGAAAACAGCCAACTGGGAAAAACAATGTTTATTAAGTACAGGTGTTGCTTGTACTGGAAGGAAGCTAACACTCAAAGATAACTCTCAAATTATAACAGCATACATATTTTAGGAAAAGAACAGAATGGGAAAGACTAGAGATCTCTTCAAGAAAATTAGAGATACCAAGGGAACATTTCATGCAAGGATGGGCTCGATAAAGGACAGAAATGGTATGGACCTAACAGAAGCAGAAGATATTAAGAAGAGGTGGCAAGAATACACAGAAGAACTGTACAAAAAAGATCTTCACGACCCAGATAATCATGATGATGTGATCACTCATCTAGAGCCAGACATCTTGGAATGTGAAGTCAAGTGGGCCTTAGAAAGCATCACTACGAACAAAGCTAGTGGAGGTGATGGAATTCCAGTTGAGCTGTTTCAAATCCTGAAAGATGATGCTGTGAAAGTGCTGCACTCAATATGCCAGCAAATTTGGAAAACTCAGCAGTGGCCACAGGACTGGAAAAGGTCAGTTTTCATTCCAATTCCAAAGAAAGGCAATGCAAAAGAATGCTCCAATTACCGCACAATTGCACTCATCTCACATGCTAGTAAAGTAATGCTCAAAATCCTCCAAGCCAGGCTTCAGCAATACGTGAACCGTGAACTCCCTGATGTTCAAGCTGGCTTTAGAAAAGGCAGAGGAACCAGAGATCAAATTGCCAACATCCGCTGGATCATGGAAAAAGCAAGAGAGTTCCAGAAAAA
>SJYT01043928.1:872848-893941 GCA_006410635.1 Cephalophus harveyi | reverse complement strand
AAAGTCCAGTACTTTGGCCACCTCATGCGAAGAGTTGACTCATTGGAAAAGACTCTGATGCTGGGAGGGATTGGGGGCAGGAGGAGAAGGGGACGACCGAGGATGAGATGGCTGGATGGCATCACTGACTCGATGGATGTGAGTCTGAGTGAACTCTGGGAGATGGTGATGGACAGGGAGGCCTGGCGTGCTGTGATTCATGGGGTCGCAGAGAGTCGGACACGACTGAGCGACTGAACTGAACTGAACTGACATATTTTAGAATTAACATGAAGATTCTGATGTATATAGTTTTTAGCCTTCTGGCTTGTTTTCTAGTTGATTGTCTTGTCTTAACTGCTTATAATTTAATATTTGATAGAGTTGAGTGAGTGCAGTTTTGTTCTTTCTTATATTCCACAAATGGATTGAAACACCCTACCAGATGGTGCAGAGATAAAGAATACACCTGCCAATGTAGGACACACTGGTTCTATCCCTGGGTCAGGAAGATCCTCTGGAGTAAGAAATGGCAACCCATTCTGGCATTCTTGCCTGGAAAATTCTATGGACAGAGGAGCCTGGAGGGCTACAGTCTATGGAGCTGCAAAGAGTCAGATACCACTGAAGGCACACACACACACACCTTCATATAAAATAATTATTTGATGTAAACTTTCTGGCAAAGAATAAATTAGTATATAGGACATTAATATCCATTTTCTTAGACCAACAAAGCTGCATTCTTCAATTTTTTTCTCTTCCTTTTTCCAACTTTAAAATTTTGCTGAGAGAAGCATCTAGAATAAATTTCAATAAATCAAATTATTACCATATTTTGTCATACTAGTGACAAAAAGTTACTAAACTTTAAAAGAAATCAATGTATAGAGAAAATATGAGGAATATAGTATATGACAAAAGTATCATCTCAATTAGAGTTGAGAATTTTTCATCTTAAAATCTTTTATATTTGTATTTTCAAAAAATTGGGGCAATTGTTTGGAAAAGGTTCCATCAGATTCTTATTTCATGCTGCTTAAACAAACAAACAAACAAAAAAAGATGAAATAGTTGCATGTATGTTAAGCTAAATGATAGCCCCAAAGATACCAGGTCCTAATCTTTGGAAACTGTGAATGTCACCTTGTCTTGCAAAAGAAATTTTGCAGATGTAATTATGTTTGGAATTGGAAACTTTATCCTAGACTATCTGGGTACACCCTAAGTGTAATCACAAATGTCCTTATTAGAAAGGGGAAGACAGAGATTTGACTGTAGAAAAGACGTGACAATGGAAGAAAGGGTTTGGAATGATTTAAGAAAGGGATTAGGGTTTCTCTGGTGGCTCAATCATAAAGAATCTGCCTTCCAATGCAGGAGACGTGAGTTTGATCCCTGTGTTGGGAAGATCTCCTGGAGAGGGCATGGCAACCCACTCCAGTGTTCTTGCCTGGAGAATTCCATGGACAGGGGAGTTGGAGGACTACAGTCCATGGGGTCACAGAGTCAGACACGACTGAGCAACTAAGCAACAACAAGACAGGGATTGCAAGTCAAAGGACACAGCCAGTCAGAAGCTTCTAGAAAAGTCTTGGAAAAGGGTTCTCCCCAGAGCTTCTAGAAGGAACCAGTCTTGCCCCCTGTAGCCCATTGAAACTGATTTCACACTCTGGTCTCCAAAACTGCAAGAGCATAAAAATGTTATTTTAAGCCACCCACACACCACATGAATTGCACTTTGGGCCATGGAAACTATGGCAGACCATAGTTTGGAGACCAAAGGTGAAAGGTGAAGTCGCTCAGTATGGTCAACTCTTTGTGACCCCATGCACTGTAGCCCACCAGGCTCCTCCATCCATGGAACTGCAGGCAGACTGTTTACTGTCTGAGCCACCAGAGAATCCCATAAGCCACTCAGTTCATAGTAATTAGTTTCAGCTACCATAGAAAACAAAACTATATGTGTAAGTCAAAATATACCAAAAACAAGAGAAATACATTCAAACATCCTCAAGTAACAACAACAAATAATGCACCACTCATATATTCTTTGATGTGGGATGGCAGAAGTAACTATTTAAAATGTGCTCTATCTGGCTAAGAAATTGAGAAATCAAAGTATCACGAGTGTGAAAGTTGTTTTTTTGTTGTTGTTGTTATAGTTGCTTTACAATGTTGTGTTAGTTTCTGCTGTGCAATTAAGTGAATCAGTTATATATATCCATATATCCCCTACATCTTGGACCTCCCTCCTCTCCCATCTCGCCAGAGATAGGTACACCCATGTTTTCCCACTTGTATCTGTTAACCATTTTCTGGAATAATCTTTCATCTTTTAGTGTTGATATTTATGTAAGGTCAGTATGATTTTTGTTCCCTTGCAGCAGCTTTAAAGACTTTAATCATAAAATAAAATCATTTCCAGTACACAAAAATGGTCAAATACATATAGTATGCTTACTGAGGTTTTCAAGAGATGCAATTGATGAATACCACTTTGAAATGAATAAAAATAGATTGATGTGTTGGATAGAATGATGGAAAGATGGATAGATATATAAGAAAGGGAAGAGTACAATGCTAATGGTAGAATACAGAGGGTACTAATACAGGTTTTCACTGTAAATTGTTTTCATGATTTCTAAGTTTGAAATAATTTTTAATAAAATAGTGATGACGAGTCATAAATGAAAACACAGGTTATCTATGGGATATGAAATAATCTTTTTTCCATGAGACCAAGAGTAAAAGCTGGAAATCAAAATTTTATTGGATTTGCATGAGTCAAGTGAATAAAGTTAAAAGAAAAATAATGAAGTAGGAAATATTTGCCATATGTGTGTCAGAAGGGTATGTATCTATAATATGATAATAAAATATGGTCCCTAGAGATTGACACATATACACTGCTACTACTGCTGCTAAGTCACTTCTGTCGTGTCCGACTCTGTGCAACCCCATAGACGGCAGCCCACTAGGTTCCTCTGTCCCTGGGATTCTCCAGGCAAGAGTACTAGAGTGGGTTGCCATTTCCTTCTCCAATGCATGAAAGTGAAAAGTGAAAGTGAAGATGCTCAGTCGTGCTCGACTCTTAGCAACCCCATGGACTGCAGCCTACCAGACTCCTCCGTCCTTGGGGTTTTCCAGGCAAGAGTACTGGAGGGGGGTGCCATTGCCTTCTCCCACATATACACTACTACATATAAAATAAAATAGATAACTAATGTGAATCCACTGTATAACCCAGGGAGCTCAGTGCTCTGTGGTGACCTAAATGCGATGGAAATCTAAAAAAATAGTTCAGTTCAGTCACTCAGTTGTGTCCAACTCTTTGCAACCCCATGAATCATGTATGCATATATTTATCTGATTCACTTTGCTGCACAGTAGAAAATAACACAACATTATAAAGAAACTATGTGCTGTGCTGTGCTTAGTCACTCAGTCGTGTCTGACTGCGACCTCATGGATTGTCGCCCTTCTCCAGACAAGAAGACTGGAGTGGGTTGCCATGCCCTCCTCCAGGGGATCTTCCCAACCCAGGGATTGAACCCAGGTCTCCTGCATTGCGGGTGGATTCTTTACTGTCCTAGCCACCAGGGAAGCCCAAGAATACTGGAGTGGGTAGCCTATCCCTTCCCTAGAAGAACTTCTCGACCCAGGAATTGAACTGGGGTCTCCTGCATTGCAGACAGATTCTTTACCAGCTGAGCTACCAAGGAAGCCCAAAGCAACTATACTCCAATAAAAATCAATAAAAAAAATAAATATTGTCCTTTGAGGCTTGCAATAGTCTCCAAATGATCCTGAATACATAAAACTATTGAGTTTTAAGATTCAGATTAATTCTCTATACTTTGACGTCAACTCCTTTTCTTTATCTACAATATCATTATTATTTGAGGAAAATTATATGCAAAAAGTATGGAAGACGCCCCATGAAAAGTTATGAGAAAACTCTCTTTTATTTGTCATAATTGTTAAGTCACTTCAGTCGTGTCCGACTCTGTGTGACCCCATAGATGGCAGCCCACCAGGCTCCCCCGTCCCTGGGATTGTCCAGGCAAGAACACTGGAGTGGGTTGCTATTTCCTTCTCCAATGCATGAAAGCGAAAGGTGAAAGGGAAGTCGCTCTGTCATGTCTCTTCACGACCCCATGGACTGCAGCCTACCAGGCTCCTCCATCCATGGGATTTTCCAGGCAAGAGTACTGGAGTGGGGTGCCATTGCCTTCTCCATTTGTCATAATGAATGATGCTAATTTGTGATATACATGATATTCTGGATCTTCCACCAGCAGAGCATGCACATGGATGTTGACTCAGAAGTAAACGTGCATCTATTAATAGATGACCTAGCCAGTTTTTCCTTGATCTCTCTTCCAACACACAAGGTGGGTTCTTTAGAAACGAACTCAACTGCAATTAATTTAAAGATTATAAACTGAACATAAAATCTAAAGTGCCCCTTAATATCTATTCTCTATAAATAAGATCATTTATTTAAACATTATAAAGATGAGCTACGGTCTCAAGAGTCTACACTGGAAAAAGAATGAGAATAATTCTGAATGAATAAGAATATTATGATGTGTTCTAATCAGTGGAATTGTATGTATCCAGTGCAAACTGTTTTCAGAGAATCCTCAGCTATCAGAGGAAATGTTCATAAAGGATGTTGCACAAAATAGCAGTTGTGTAGAGTTGCTTGTATGTTATGGTCCCAATATTTTAACAAAACAGACCAGAAGGAGCAGCACCAAACTGCTGGCAGTCATTTTCTGGATTGTGGGAAATGGTTGCTATTTCTAGCTTTCAGTTCTCTCCTGTACTTTTCTTTCTTTACTCCTTTCTTCTTTTCTTCCTTCCTTTCTTTCACTCTCTCTATGTCTTTCTTTTTACTATAACCATGAGTCATTTTTATAATAAAATAACACCAAAAGATACATTTATACATGCATGTATGTGTAAGTGGACAATGTGATTCCGTGAAATCACAGAAGCAGTAATTCCAGTCTTAGTAACCTTAAGGGAGTTGGTCACTACTGAATTCCACCCAATCTGCTTCTCAACCTTGAGTCTCTGGTTCCTCAGGGCAACCACTGAGGGAACTTTTTAACGTACAATACGAGGGGCTTCCCTGGTGGCTCAGAGGTTAAAGTGTCTGCCTCCAATGCAGGAGACCTGAGTTCAATCCCTGGGTCGGGAAGATTCCCCTGGAGAAGGAAATGGCAACCCACTCCAGTATTCTTGCCTGGAGAATCCCATGGACAGAGGAGCCTGGTAGGCTACAGTCCATGGGGTTGCAAAGAGTCGGACACGACTGAGCAACTTCACCTCACCTTACCCTTAGAGAAGCTGAGATTGTCTTAAATGGGGACAAAGCATTTGTATTCCATTAAGTTCCTACAAGAGACTAACATGCAGGCAGATTTGAGGATTACACAGCTAAACAGTGGTTCTCCAGAGAAGACGATGACACCCCACTCCAATGCTCTTGCCTAGCAAACCCATGGACGGAGGAGCCTGCTAGGCTGCAGTCCGTGGGGTCGTGAAGAGTCGGACATGACTGAGCGACTTCCCTTTCACTTTTCACTTTCATGCTTTGGAGAAGGAAATGGCAACCCACTCCAGTTTTCTTGCCTGGAGAATGCCAGGGATGGGGGAGCCTGGTGGGCTGTCATCTATGGGGTCGCAGTGTCGGACACGACTGAAGTGACTTAGCAGTAGCAGTAGCAGTAGCTAAACAGTGGTTCTCAGATTTTCATATGTAGAACTACCACCTGGTACTTGTTAAAAAATACAGTTTTTGGACTCTTACCTTTCAGTGTGAGGCAAAGCCAAAGCAGAAATCTGCATTTTTAACAAGCACCTAACTGTTCTGATACATTCATTTAATAAGCGACATGTTATAAAACAGGCTGGAGAAGGAAATGGCAACCCGCTCCAGTATTCTTGCCTGGAAAATCCCATGGACAGAGGAGCCTGGTAAATTACTGTCCACGGGGTCGCAAAGAGTCGGACACGACTGAGCAACTTTACTTACTTATAAAACAGAGCTATTATGCTTTAAAATATACAGGGAAGTTGAAAGAAAATATTTTATAGGGGTAATTTATACCTTTACTCCAAATTCACACTACCAACACATATGTATCTATATGTACTTTTTTTTTCACTATTTCGCATCTTGCAATTATCAGTTTCCATTTGTAGTTTACCTTATAAATACAAAAGTGTCATCTAGGGGTCAAAAGAGGTAACTGCAAGTTTATTCAAGTTTCTGCATTAAATTGTTTGTAGTTATTCCACTTCTAAGAACTCTTGCACAAACATTAGAGAAGGAAGTTTCAAGCTGAGACAAGTTCTGAAGTCCCTCTAATCTCTGACTCCTTGCTTTACTGTTGTACTTACAAACCATATGATCCTCTGAATCTCAATCCTTTACTAGAAAAATAAGGCTGTCAGTTGTGCTTCTTCCACAGGGTTAGGTATCAGTGCTTGATAGTACTTAGCACAGCACCTAGCATCTACTTACTACAAGCTCGGTGAAAGGTTATGCTTTCTTATACCAAAATCCACTCACTAAATTTTAAGTTGAATAATGTATCAGGTGACTCCAATACTTTAGCCACCCGAAAGGAGGAGCTGACTCATTGGAAAAGACCCTGATACTAGGAAAGATCAGAGTCAAAAGGATGAGGAGGCCCCAGAAGATGAGATGATTCAATAGCATCACCGATTCAATGAACACAAATTTGAGCAAACTCTGGGAGATAGTGGAGGACCATAGACACCTGGTGCACTGCAGTTCATGGGGTCACAGAGAGTCAGACACAACCGAGTGAACAACAAATATGGCTTCAGTGGTATATGCTGTTCTTGATCATTGCAAAACTGCTAATATCTAAAATCTGGGATAAAAGTTTAGCTACAGTAGCATTGATGCAAACTACTGATCTTGTTTTGATGATTAGCCCTAACATGCACTCAGAACTAAGACTCAGTTGTGAATTCAAATTATTTCAATTCTTTCTATGACCTTAAATATATCTTCAGTTCAGTCACTCAGTCGTGTCTGACTCTTTGCAACCCCATGGACTGCAGCACACCAGGCTTCCTTGTCCATCACCAACTCCCAGAGCTTGCTCAAACTGATGTCCATCGAGTCGGTGATGCCATCCAAGCATCTCATCCTCTGTCATCCCCTTCTCCTCCTGCCTTCAATCTTTCCCAGTATCAGGGTCTTTTCCAATGAGTCAGTTCTTCACATCAGGTGGCCAAAGTATTGGAGCTTCAGCTTCAGCATCAGTCCTTCCAATGAATATTCAGGACTGATTTCCTTTAGGATGGACTAGTTGGATCTCTGTGCAGTCCAAGGGACTCTCAAGAGTCTTCTCCAACACCAGAGTTCAAAAGCATCAATTCTTTGGCACTCTTTATAGTCCAACTCTCTCATCCATACATGACTACTAGTAAAACCATAGCTTTGACTAGACGGACCTTTGGTGGCAAAGTAATGTCTCTGCTTTTTAATAAGCTATCTAGGTTTGTCATAGCTTTTCTTCCAAGGAGCACATGTCTTTCAATTTCATGGCTGCAGTCACCATCTGCAGTGTTTTGGAGCCCCCAAAATAAAGTCTGTCACTGTTTACATTGTTTCCTCATCTATTTGCCATGAAGTGATGGGACCAGATGCCATGATCTTAGTTTTTTGAATGCTGAGTTTTAAGCCAGCTTTTTCACTTTCCTCTTTTGCCTTCATCAAGGGGCTCTTTAGTTCCTCTTCATTTTCTGCCATAAGGGTGCTTTCATTCGCATATCTGAGATTATGATATTTCCCCCAGCAATCTTGATTCCAGCTTGGGCTTCATCCAGCCTGGTATTTTGCATGATGTACTCTGCATATAAGTTAAGTAAGCATGGTGACAATATACAGCCTTAAAGTACTCCTTTCTCAATTTGGAACTAGTCTGTTGTTCCATGTCTGGTTCTAACTGTTGCTTCTTGACCTGCATACAGATTTCTTAGGGATCAGGTGAGGTGGTCTGGTATTCCCATCTCTTCAAGAATTTTCCACAGTTTTTTGTGATCCACACAGTCAAAGGCTTTGGCATAGTCAATAAAGCAGAAGTAGATGTTTTTCTGGTACTGTCTTGCTTTTTTGATGATCTGTTGTTTTTTCTATGATCCAACTCTCTTACTTTTTCTATGATATATTTAAGTGTTACGTAAAACTTATATAACACGCTCCAAAGAATACCAAGTATGCAACAATCTCTGTTTTCCATGCATGGGCAATTGCCTCTTCTGAGTCCTACAATTTTTGCTGGAGAATGCATCCTACAGTCATCTACCTGTGTTCCACTGTCACTCAGTGAAATACCTCGTCTCCATTGCTATCCAGAGCCACTGTGGCCACCTGTCTATGAAGCTGTAGAAGGAAGATACTCCCCAACACAACTCTGCATACCAAGGTGAACAAATCTACCTCTGTCCTCTGCATGAAAGGCTGCATACCATGTTCATTAGCTCCGTTGTTCATAACATGAGATTTGCAGAAGTTATGCCAAGGATATAACAGTATTGGCCTGAGTGGGATCCACAGTTTATCTGACTCCAAAAAAGGTATCTCTCTTTCTCCCTCTCTCTGTGACTCTTTTTCTTCCTCCCTTCTTCTCTCTCTTTCTGTTACATATGTGTGTATATTATTAAATATTTTATCATAATAAATGAGAATATATGTAAAGCTTTTCACACAATGGTAGGCACATACAGAATACTTACTATGTGCCACCCAGTACACTAAGAACTTTGCATACATTCTCATTTATTTTCACGAACTTAAGAATGTGCATCCCTTCTTATGTTAGGGCTTCCCCTGTGGCTCAGCTGGTAAAGAATCTGCCTGCAATGCAAGAGACCTGGCTTTGATCCCTGGGTTGGGAAGTTTCCCTGGAGAAGGGGAAAGCTAACCACCCTGGTATTCTGGCCTGGAGAATTCCATGGACTGTACAGTCCGTGGGGTCGCAAAGAGTCAGACACGACTGAGCGACCTTCACTTTCACTAAGAATGTGCATGATAGTATCCTCATTCTACAAACATTATTGCAGGATTAAGGAACTTAAATAATTATCTAAGGGCATTCTTGCCGGGAGAATCCCAGGGATGCTGTGGACTGCCGTCTATGGGGTCGCACAGAGTCGGACACGACTGAAGCAACTTAGCAGCGGTAGCAGCAGCAGCATACAGCTATGAAGTAACAGAGCCAGAATTCAATACTCCATCTCAGAATTTCCCACTTCAAATTATATACACATATTATGCATGTATATACATATTACATATAACATTTAGATTTAGATTATGTAGCTTTTTAATGGGAAAAAATACATATATAGATGCACACATATATGTTTACCTATATATAATTTATATGTACATGTTTAAGCAACTATGTATGTAAAATTTAAGCTACTGATTAACTATTAGTAGAACATATGCTTTGAGTTATTTTCTCAGTTTGTAAGTGATTTGTTTGTTCTCAGTTTGTGATTAATTTCACCTAAATTTAGGACTCACCTCTACTGAGTCCTTTTTTGTTCATTGAATAATGCATGTGTAATATATATGCATATATTTGTGTGTGTGTTACATGTCATATATATGTTTTGTATTTATACATATATATTTATGCATTTTATATATTTGCACATATATATACACACAGGTGCTTTTCAATGAACAATATAAAATCCAGCCGAAGTATGACCTAAAATCATTCTCAAGCTAGAAAAATAACTCAAATCATATGCCCTACCTTGGTGAACCAGTAGCTTAAATTTTATAGAATATGCCAATTCTATGAGTTGTATGTAATCTTTGGTTGTAAGTACACACTTTTTGTTTTCTGATCCTTAAAGAATAGGAGAAAACAAGCAACAGCTTTAAGAGATCACTTGGGTTCACAGCAGATATATGCATGGTTGGTGTTAATCCTTGTTTAGAACTGGGCAAAATCCAGAGACATCAGGACTCTCTCCAACATTCTTTCAATGTTATCTTTGGAAAATAAAGTTACTCTATATTAACCAAACAAATGAAAATCTTCATTTGTTAACCCTGTTGACTTAACCTGGTTCTCTTTTCTATTCATTTCAGACTATTACCGTCTTTAATTGTCCTTTATGTGTCTACTTATTATCTATCTTGATTATTAGCTAGATTTGTTTTAAAGCCAACTAGAATCTGTTTTCAATTTCTTTCAGAATGGTCAACCACACAGTGTTCCCAGCATTTAGCCCGAAGTTTTCAATTAGGTTGCAATGACTTTTTAACTTGAAAATATTGTTGTTCTTTCTGGCTGTATACCTAAGGAAGGAAAAACAACTTTCCCTTTACTTTGATGGTCTTCCACCAAATAATAAAAGCCTGATCCAAGACACTAAAGTAGACCAACCCACTGAAACTGGTGGGAAGTAGGACACAGTGAAAATGAAGTGGCACTGAAGAATTCTGACAGTAAGTTAATTTTGTATGTTTTTTAAAGAAAGCTAACATAATCAAAGCAAACTGAAATGAGATCTGGTATTTAAAAATAACATTTGTTCTATCTTTAGAGTTTATTATAAAAATACTATTGACTCTGACTTTTAGTGTGTTCATTCGAAAGAGTTCCAACTTCAGCCCAATTTTCATTTCCAACTTAAGGATGATTTGACAAATGTGTTAGGAAAAACTCATTTTCTTTGGGGCAAATTTTAATAAGAGAAGACATAGATTCATATTCCCAGGTGACTCAGTAGGTAAAGAATCCGCTTGCAATGCAGGAGACTCAGGTTTGATCCCTGGGTTGGGAAGACCCCCTGGAGGAGGGCATAGGCAACCCATTCCAGTATTCTTGCCTGGGAAATCCCATAGATAGAGGAAGGGGCCTGGTGGGTCATAGTCCATGGGATCACAAAAGAGTCAGACACTGAGTAACTAAACAACAGCAGCAACAGAAGTATCACTGTGACCAAACATTCTTCAGTGAAGCCCTGACCTACTTACTGAATACTTAACATTTGGTTCAGACTCTGGTTGGAAACTAATGCTCCACAATGGAGAATACATTTATCAACATACTTAGAATACCACTGCTGCTAAGTCACTTCAGTCATGTCTGACTCTGTGCGACCGCATAGACGGCAGCCCACCAGGCTCCCCTGTCCCTGGGATTCTCCAGGCAAGAACACTGGAGTGGGTTGACATTTCCTTCTCCGATGTATGAAAGTGAAAAGTGAAAGTGAAGTCGCTCAGTCGTGTCCGACTCTTCACGACCCCATGGACTGCAGCCCACCAGACTCCTCTGTCCATGGGATTTTCCAGGCAAGAGTACTGGAGTGGGGTGCTATCAGTAAAAAAACAAAGTGCAAGATAAAATGCATATGTTGTAGGTATCCAACTGTTGCTAACTATAAACAGACACAATTATTTCCAATCATTTCTCTGTCACAGTCATTTTTTTTTCTTTTAATTTTCTACTGACAAGGCTACCAACCCATCTAATCATTGGTTTGGAGAATACAAAGATAAATTACTAAGTTATTTTGTTCCATCCTATGTATTATTATATATCATAAATATATAACTCATTTTATTAATCTTTGATCACAGCAATCAGTTATTAACTATGTGCCAAGTACTCTGCTCAATGTTTTACCTTCATTTTTTCCATTTAATCCTCATATCAGCTTTAAGAGATGCACATTATATTTATTCCTATTGATAGATGAAGAACCTGAGGTTCAGTGAGCTTCAGTGGCAGTGAAGCATGCTGCCAATAAGCATCTATTAATGGTATGATGTATTTCATGCTATCAATTCTAATTAAACATCCCTCAGCAGCCACATGCAAAGAGATGACTCATTAGAAGACTCTGATGGTGGGAGGGATTGGGGGCAGGAAGAGAAGGGGACGACCGAGGATGAGATGGCTGGATGGCATCACTGACTCAATGGACATGAGTCTGAGTGAACTCTGGGAGTTGGTGATGAACAGGGAGGCCTGGCGTGCTGCGATTCATGGGGTCGCAAAGAGTCAGATACGACTGAGTGACTGAACTGAACTGAACTGAACTGAGCAGCCACATCTCTTCTTTTATCAGAGAAAAATAGAGATGACAGCCTTTCAGTCTTATTTATGGATATCAAAGAATGGCTGGACTTGCAGCCACCTGTTCCCTAGAAGAAAAGCCAAATAGTGAGCAAGAGAAGTCACAGACCAATTGCAAATATAAATTGTACCCAAGTGATTACAAATATAGTTATGAACTTGGTTAAGGACTCTATCTTTTAGAGTTCAAATAGTCAATTTTACCATCCAAGATATACGAAATCTGATATTAGAAACATTAGCTAAGAGAAGTCAAGTTTCTAGATATGGAAAAAGTAGAAATGAGCATGCTTTATTTGTGTGTGTGTGTGTGTATGTGTAATAAAGTTTTATTAAAGTATAAAGGAGATAGAGAAAACTTCTGACATAGACATCAGAAGGGGGTAGAAAGAGTACCCGCTTGCTTAGTGTTAGCAATGGAGTTATATACTCTCCAATGAATCCAAAGAATGGCTGGAGGTTGTAAAGACCTCACCAGACCTACTCCCATAATTTACATTTTAGGATAACAGAATTAGCCAGAAGTTTTAA
Organism: Cephalophus harveyi; assembly: GCA_006410635.1. Lineage (NCBI taxonomy): Eukaryota > Metazoa > Chordata > Mammalia > Artiodactyla > Bovidae > Cephalophus > Cephalophus harveyi. Next base: position 881,270 of record SJYT01043928.1, on the reverse strand, counting down.
TCCAGAGACTGTCCTCAGGCAGGATACATTATTGTTATCTAATCCTAAGGAATGTAGACCTTCCCTGGTGGCTCAGAGGTTAAAGAATCCCCCTGCAATGCGGGAGACCTGGGTTCGATCCCTGGGTTAGGAAGATCGCCTGGAGAAGGAAATGGCAACCTATTCCAGGAGAATCCCATAGATGGAGGATCCTGGTGGGCTACAGTCCACGGGGTCGCAAAGAGTCGAACACGACTGAGTGACTTCACTTTCACTTTCAAGGAATGTAGAGGAAAAAAAATTTTGACCTTTCTTCCTCCTTGAGGGTTCCAGACCCCTCTTTCCTTGGAGACCCCTAGACTTATCAACCTGCCTAGGAAATGACTCTTTCATGCCCCCGTTTTCTTTTAGGAGAATTATGTTGTCAAGGGAAAGGGGCATTGTTTTCATTCCATAACTACTTCCTGCTGTTTAGGGGCATGGTCCCTAAACTGTCGAGGCAACATATTCTCCTAACCCTCATATTGAGGGTCTCTGATCCAGGGGCCCCGAGTAATATTTGGAGGAGGCTGTGGCACTCGTAGGAGCTTGGACAACCATTTGTAACTTAAAAGCTTTTAGACGGTTAGAAAACTCCATTATACAGTTACAGACATAAGGCAAAATAGTCATTAAAACAAGTTAAAATCAAAATGAAAAGTCACATTATGTCCATAGTTAAAGTACAAAGTGTTGTACCAGTCCATTTTAAGGTTTTTCAGTTCAGTTCATTTCAGTCGCTCAGTCGTATCCGACTCTTTGCGACCCCATGAATCGCAGCATGCCAGGCTTCCCTGTCCATCACCAACTCCCTGAGTTCACTCAAACTCATGTCCATCGAGTCGGTGATGCCATTCAGCCATCTCATCCTCCATCATCCCCTTCTCCTGCCCCCAATCTCTCCCAGCATCACAGTCTTTTCCAATGAGTCAACTCTTCACTTGAGGTGGCCAAAGTACTGGAGTTTCAGCTTTAGCATCATTCCTTCCACAGAACACCTGGGCTGATCTCCTTCAGAATGGACTGGTTGGATCTCCTTGCAGTCCAAGGGACTCTCAAGAGTCTTCTCCAACGAAGAGGCATCACATGCGATTGTTGTCGAAGGTATTTGCAGACTTGGAGAAAGTCTTTTCCTTGAAGTGAAGATGTCCACCATGGGAAGCCTTCCACTGATGAAGAAGGGAATGCTCCACAGACCCAGCAGTTAGACTGACTGTGGAATTCAGCATAGAAGTGAGCCCAGGACAGGAATCCCAAATGGCAGACTCAGGATTTTTGGAGTCAGCAGAAGTAGGCTCATGTAGATTATCAGGCCCATCTTTTGGCTTGTCTAGACAGTTCCATTATGGAAGCAGATCAGGAAGAAAGTGGGCTAGGGGCTTCAGTAAGCACAGAGTAAGTTGTCCCAGTATCTAAAAGGAAACCGATGGATTGGTCCCCCACAGTTATTAATACCTGGGGTTCCTCAGGTGTAATTAGGATGGGAGCTTGTGTGGGGATCCCCAGGCACCTTCAATCCTGATTGTCTTGAGAGTCCAACCCCTGAAACCTACACCTCTGGGGGCAGTCTCTCTTCCAGTGTGGTCCTTTGCAGACTGGACCTGGAGCCGGGTGCAGCTTAGATGCCTGAGGGCAATTCCGCTTGAGGCGCCCCTCCTTTCCACAGTAATAGCAAGCCCATCTCTTTTCACCTGGGTCCCTCTGGGCTTTTTTTTTTTTTTTTCAGGCTGTTTAAGAATGGTTCTCATAGCCATTGCAAGGGCTTCTGCCTGTTCCTTTGTCTTTTTTCTGCCTTTCTTTCTTTTCCTCATATTCCCTACAGTAATAGACTGTCTGAGCCAGTTATAACAGATTATCTAAAGACTGATTTGGTCCATATGCCCGTTTTAATTGTTTACGGCGGATATCTGGAGCCGACTGAGTGAGAAATCTATCTTTTAAGATCACTTTTCCCTCTTTTTCCTCTTTCGGGGTCAGTCTCAGTGCACCTGCGAAGGGCTTCTCTCAGTCTATGTAGGAATTTACCAGGAGCTTCCTCCTCCTCCTGTTCTATGTTTGCCAATTTGCCATAGTTTAAAGGCTTAGAACACACCTGCCTGAGTCCTTCAAGAACACATCTGACAAAATGACTCTGGTCCCATCTTCCTTTAGCTGTGTTGTAGTCTCAGTCTGGCTCTGTAATTGGGATGGCCTGATTTCCAGTGGGAAGGGCGGCTATCTCATTCTCCCTCTTCCCTACTGATTCATTACCAAGCCATTCATCTTCATAAGCAACCGCTTTTCCCAAAACTCGAGTCTTTGAGTCAGGAGTCAGCGTTTCTCCCAAGATATACATCACATCTTTCCAAGTAAGGTCATAAAGCAGAGTAACACCTTTAAAAGCTCTAATATATATTTTTTCTGGGTCTTCTAAATAGTCTCCCAGATCCTCCTTGATTCTTTGTATTTCTTGATAAGAAAAAGGCTTATTAACTCTCACAGACTGATTATTTCTCCCAATGGGTGCTTCATGAAGAGGCAACAGCTAGTGTGGCTGTTCCTCAGTCTCTCTGGCTGCTCTGCACATATGATCCCAGGGATAGATTGGAGAAACCTGCTTTTCTTTATCTCTTTGTCTCCTGTCCTCCATCTCATGTAGCAAAGTAGGAGGACAAGAGGGAGCTGAAGGAGTCACACCCAAATCTATACCCTTAGGACATAACTATGGCATATTTCACAGAGAGAAAAAGGGCAAAACATAGGCTACTTCTATCCATTTCCCTTGTTTTCTACAGAACTAGTCTAACTGTAAAACAGTATTATACTTAAGAGACCCTCCAATCGGCCACTGTTTGCCATCTTCCAATGGATACCATGGCCATGCAGTATCACATAGGAAGACCAGGTGTGTCTTCTTTAAGCCCTAGGGATTAAATCTATCCCAGTTTTTCAGGATACAGTTCAAAGGAATGAGGCTGGAATTGTTAGCTCCCATCTGTAAGAGGAAAAAAGTGACCAGCACCATTTTTCTACCAGAGGCATCCCTCCTTGCTCTAGATGGGGGTATAGACAGATTTTACACCAAAGCTTTTCTTTCCTGGTCAGACTTAATCTGTCCCTTACTGACACAGGTGCCATACACGTCCCTCCCGGTTCTACCACCAAGATGGGATGGGGATGCATCAGGGGTAGACCTGATGGCATCCCTAACTGATGTCCAGCTCTTCACCATTACCTCTGATGCCACCCGGGGTACAATCAAAATAACCTTCTGGAATGCCTCCCAGGCTAAACCACTGGGGGAAACATTCGTCACCTGAGTGCCTGTGCATGACCCTGAGTATATTCCTGACCACAATAAGACCGATGCAAGCATAAAACTGAGATGTTCCTTCCAAGCATCACCACACCAGTATAAGAGTCTACTCTGGTCCACTAAGAGCAAGTGCTACCAAAGGAAAAAAAAAAAATCCACTGTAGTTCCAATCTGAGTAACATTTAACCTCAGAGATGCTCTTGTAGCTAGAGCTCCATTTAACTTACGAACTTTTGATTCCTAGCAAGGCTAGGTGCTTCCTGACTACCAATCTAAGTTTGGGAACTAAGTCATGGTACACAATAACAGCATAGATCATAAGTCCCTTGAAAGTCTATGATCCGATAGATTAGGTTCAGTTCAGTTCAGTTTAGTCACTCAGTCGTGTCCGACTCTTTGTGACCCCGTGAATTGCAGCACGCCAGGCCTCCCTGTCTATCACCAACTCCCAGAGTTCACTCAAACTCACGTCCATTGAGTCAGTGATGCCATCCAGCCATCTCATCCTGTGTTGTCCCCTTCTCCTCCTGCCCTCAATCCCTCCCAGTATCAGAGTTAGTACTTCTAATTTCCAAGGAGTTATGAAACGGTCAAAGAGACCGAAAAGTTTGACCGAGAAAGGAAAATTCGGTTCATATGCTTTGCCCATTTCTGGTTGGTTCCCGAAGGAGATGTTGGGTGCCTTTTGGCATTGGCAGGTCGGTATAAACCCCTGACAAGTTTCTGCCATAAGCTGTATGAGGTCACCACAGAACTGCAGAGCAGGGCTCTTCATTTGCTTCATACAGGGCATTTCATTCATTCATGCAAGCACACCATAGAGTTAGTAAAGTACAGCAGAAAACTTGTTCGCTAGGAGAACAAAGAACTAGAGCTCCAAGCATCCTTACCTTGTCCTGAAGAATCCTGGATGAGCCCCCAACATTAAAGCTTGTTGCTGAATCGCTCAAAGATGCCGGGATTCTTGGCCTCTGGAGGAGAAGAATTCAATCCAGGGCTAGAGACGAGGCTTGATTGCTCAGAGCTTTTGTGTAATAAAGTTTTATTAAAGTATAAAGGAGATAGAGAAAGCTTCTGGCATAGACATCAGAAGGGGGTAGAAAGAGTACCATGCATGCTTTATTTTTAAGCAGCCAAAATAATTTATTAATTGAGACCAAGTGAATGTCAAGATCACTTTTGCCAGACAGATATATTATCAATAACTACCTTGCCACTTTTCTACAAAGACTCTGGGACCAACAGCTATTATAAGAGCACTGAAGGGTCTTGATGGAAAACGTTGCTTCCATCTCCAGGTTCCCTGGCCCCACTTAAACAGAGAATGCTGTAAAAAATAGAGTCACAATTAGCAGCCCTGGTGTGTCGTGCCCTAAAAAGGGTTCTCAGAATAAAAATTATTCCTCCTCAATCAAAGATGGGCAAGATTGCTCATTGCCAGAGAATTACTAGAATACATCTTTCTTTTCCTATTTCCCATCTTCCACTAATGATAACACTTCCACAACCCTTTTTGGTGAAAGCAACAGAGTAAACATAAGAGTATTTTAATTTCTCCAAAGATCATAGTCTTACTTCTGAAGGGGCTTGGACTCACAACTCTAAATCTTTGGGAAAAGAATAAACTAGAAATATATCTCAAAATGAAAAGTGCAAACTGAGACTGTCAATAGTAACATGACTGAGCTGTTCAATAAAAGTTTGTCTAGAAAAAGTAAGACCAAAGCCAATAAATATTATTTTATCAAGATATTCATGCATTGATTACTTGGGCAAAGTATTGTCCTCTCAAATGATAGTTTATCCATCAAATCTTTCCTTGAGATACTCACCTTACTCTGTCCACCAATCCTAAACTATCATATCATAAATTTGGGGCAATCTCATCCTCTCTCCACTTTGAAACACTGCCCAGACCCTAACCTCCCACAGAAGTCCATTCAGACTTCCCTTTTGTGAGATTCTACTGAAATCAGTCAAAATAAGGTTCTGTCACATGGCAGCAACTTCTAATCTATTTAACTGTGCTTTATTAAATGACTATTTTGTAATATTTTAGGGAATTCAGTAAAAGAATGCCAATATGGTACAGAGATCTGGAATCTTCCAAGTGTACTCATCAAGAGTTCAAGCTGGTTTTGTTTAATCCACTTTACGAGCATTTTTGTTTTTCAAGATTTCAGGGAACTGATTTGGATGATTTCATCACAACTACAAGTATGGAGATTTCACAGAGAGAATATTAAGATTATTTAGCATAGTCTCATAGTTTGTAAGTGCAGATCAAAAATACTTTTCAGAGGTTGATTTTAAAGCATCAGCAGCTTTTGAAAGTACAAAGGAATACAAAAGACAGAATTTCATTTTTTTTCAATTTGTGTGTGCATTTCTCACAAATTAAATCCAGACATGTTTCTTAATGCAACATTTGGAAGATATTTTTTAAATAGGCCAACAACTAATTATTTGCCTACTTAAACAAAAAGTAGTTTAGAGAAGGTAATTTTTTTATTTTGTTATTTTAAAAATCAAGTCCAAAAGGAAAAAAAATTGGCTTAAATTCACAGAGATAAGAGAATTAAGAGAATTAAGCCATAGGTATCTAAAAAAACATTTGTTTAAAAGACTCAATTTTAATTTTCTCTATTGCCATTTTTCTCATTTAAGAAGAAATGTTTGAGGAGCTGTAAATGAAGCAGTTGTGTTTATAATGCCTTGAATACATGATATAAATACCCTTTCACTGCAAATGTATTAGTATCTGTACTAACCACACATTATTCCTTAAAAGAAAAGCTATGACAAACCTAGACAGCATATTAAAAAGCAGAGGCATCACTTTGACAACAAAAAGCTGTCAAGTCAATTCTATACGTTTTCCAGTAGTCATGTAAGGATGTGAAAGTTGGACCATAAAGAAGGCTGATCGCTGAAGAATTGATGTTTTCAAACTGTGGAGCTGGAGAAGACTCTTGAGAGAGTCCCTTGAACAGCAAGGAGATCAAATCAGTCAATCCTAAAGGAAATCAACCCTGAATAGTCATTGGAAGGACTGATGCTGAAGCTGAAGCTCCAATACTTTGACCAACTGATGTGAAGAGCAGATTCACTGGAAAAGACCCTGATGCTGGGAGATTGAAGGCAGAAGGAGAAGGGGATGAGAGAGGATGAGATGGTTGGATGGCCTCACTGACTCGATGGACATCAGGGAGACAGTGAAGGACAGCAGCTTGGCCTGCTGCAGTTCATGGAGTCGCAAAGAGTTAGACACGACTTAGTGACTGGCCAATAGCAACCACATATATCATCTATGTTAACTGTGCTGCACTGACACGGTATTTGATTTAACGCCTTTCAATATCAGTTTCATTTTCACTCTTAGCAGGAAGTTTTAATGCAATGGATCAAGGACAAATAGCCTTCAACAAGAGATAGAAAGAACTATTGACTTGATAATATTCCTACTTTTCCTTGGCAAAAGCCTTAGCATATGGAACTACAAAGGCTTACCTCATTGGATCAGATGGGAGAGGAAAGGAAACTGAAAAAAAAAACAAAATGCACAAATTAAGGCATCAGTGACTTGAAAAATGAAAGTGTGAAAATCATTTAGTCTCTCAGTCCTTTTCAACTTTTTGAGACCCCATGGACTACAGTCCACCAGGCTTCTCTGTCCATGTAATTCTCCAGGCAAGAATACTGGAGTGGGTAGCCATTCCCTTCCCCAGGGGATCTTCCCGACCCAGAGATAGAACCCAGGTCTCCTGCATTGTAGGCAGATTCTTTAGCATCTGAACCATGAGAGAAGCCCATCAATGATCTAACCAGGCTCAAAACCTGGTTCTGTGGAATCCTGGAAGGCAATAGAGAACTTTTCTTCACCTATTCACTTTTTAGACATGAGAAGAAACACAGAAGCTAACTAAAAATGAAACACTTAATAAATACAAGGAAACTTTAACCTTAAAAAACAGGGATTTTGACACTTAGAGAACAAACTGTGGTTACCAGGGGGAAGAAGGGAAGAGAGGGAATTTGGGAAGGACATGCACATGCTATATTTAAAAGGAATAACCAACAATGACCTATTATATAGCACAGGGAACTCTGCTCACTATTCTGGAACAACCTAATTGAAAAAATAATTTGACCAAGAATTAGATATATTGACATGTTGTTTAAAAAAAAAAAAAAACTGTAAAAAAAATACAGAAGTTTTGTGTTTACAAAACACGTGTTTCATCATCAGGCTCTGAAACTGTTACATGAAAAATACTCATATGCCAATTAGAAAGAATAACCAAGGAATTTTTCAGCAAAGTTATGAAGTAATTAGTAACTATGCCGTGGTTATTGAAAATAGCCCCTCCTTCCTTCTTTTCATTTTTTCTATTTATTTTCCATTATTTAGACATACAGAAAAGAACAATATAGATCATTCAAAGTTACAATTAAGTTACATCAATTTATATTTGGTTTAAGGAAATAGTTTAGAAGTTAAACTTTGTGTGGAATTTTGGTATAATGGCTAGGGTTTCATAAAACAGTCATGTGACATGGGTGGGTAGAGAGCTGCTCTGGAGACAAAGCTGTCTGTCTTAGCTATCTTTGCCATCCTGGTGCTCAGCTCAGCATCTGAAACTTAGTAAGCTCTCATTTTTTAATCTATGAAGAAAATGTTCTCTTAAAGGACCTCAGTTCAGTTCAGTTCAGTTCAGTCACTCAGTCGTGTCCGACTCTTTGCGACCCCATGAATCGCAGCACGCCAGGCCTCCCTGTTCATCACCATCTCCCGGAGTTCACTCAGACTCACGTCCATCGAGTCCGTGATGCCATCCAGCCATCTCATCCTCTGTTGTCCCCTTCTCCTCCTGCCCCCAATCCCTTCCAGCATCAGACTCTTTTCCAATGAGTCAACTCTTCGCATGAGGTGGCCAAAGTACTGGAGTTTCAGCTTTAGCATCATTCCTTCCAAAGAACACCCGGGCTGATCTCCTTCAGAATAGACTGGTTGGATCTCCTTGCAGTCCAAGGGACTCTCAAGAGTCTTCTCCAGCACCACAGTTCAAAAGCATCAATTCTTCGGCGCTCAGCCTTCTTCACAGTCCA
>SJYT01043928.1:792338-872646 GCA_006410635.1 Cephalophus harveyi | reverse complement strand
TAGCCTTGACTAGACGGACCTTAGTCGGCAAAGTAATGTCTCTGCTTTTGAAAATGCTATCTAGGTTGGACATAACTTTTCTTCCAAGGAGTAAGCGTCTTCTAATTTCATGGCTGCAGTCACCATCTGCACTGATTTTGGAGCCTAAAAAAATAAAGTCTGGCACTGTTTCCACTGTTTCCCCACTAACGCTTTTAAGTTTAGTTAAATCCCATTTGTTTATTTTTGCTTTTGTTTCCCTTGCCTGAGGGGCAGACCCAAAAACATACTGCTAAGACCTATGTCAAAAAGCATACTGTTTTCTTCTAGGAGTTTTACGGTTTCTGTTTCTACACTTAGGTCTTTATTCCATTTTGAGTTTATTTTTGTACATGGTGTAAGTGTTCTAATTTCATTCTTTTACATGTAGCTAATATTCCTAACACCTTGTAGTGAAGAGGTTGTCTTTTCCCCTTACTTCCTTTATCATAAATTAATTGCCCCCAAGTGCATGAGTTTATATCTGGGCTCTCTTTGCTATGCCTGTTCTTATTGCCATACCAGACCCATACTGTTAATTACTGTAGCTTTGTAGTCATAGTCTGAAGTAAAGGAGTATGATACCTCCAGCTTTGTTCTTTTTTTTCAAGATTGATTTGGCTACTCAGGGTATTTTGTAGTTGCATATATATTTCAGGATTATTTTTCTAGTTCTGTGAAAAATGTCATGTCTATTTTGATAGGGATTGCATTAAATCTGTAGACTGTTTTGAATAGTATGGACATTTTAACAATATTTATTATTCCATTCTTTTGGATTCAGTGGGAGAAGGTGAAGGTGGGATGATTTGAGAGAATAGCTTTGAAGCATGTACATTACCATATATAAAACAAATTACCAGTGCCAGTTCCATGCATGAAGCAGTGCAACCAAAGCCGGTGCTCTGGGACAACCCAGAGGGATAGGGTGGGGAGGGAGGTGGGTTAGGATGAGGGGGGCACATATATACCTGCAGCCAATTCATGTTGATGTATGGCAGAAGCTATCAAAATGTTGTAAAGTAATTATCCTACAATTAAAATTAATTAATTAATTTTTAAGGAGTCCTCCATTCGATGAACATGGGATAACTTTCCACTTATTTGTACTATCTTCAAATTCCTTCATCAGTGTTTTACAGCTTTCAGAGTATATGTCTTTCACTTCCTTGGATAAGTTTATTTCTAGATGTTATTTCAAATCTTGAAAGATGATGCTGTGAAAGTGCTGCACTCAACATGCCAGCGAATTTGGAAAACTCAGCAGTGGCCACAGGACTGGAAAAGGTCAGTTTTCATTCCAATCCCAAAGAAAGGCGATGCCAAAGAATTCTCAAACTACCGCACAATTGCACTCATCTCACACACTAGTAAAGTAATGCTCAAAATTCTCCAAGCCACACTTCAGCAATACGTGAACTGTGAACTTCCAGATGTTCAAGCTGGTTTTAGAAAAGGCAGAGGAACCAGAGATCAAATTGCCAACATCTGCTGGATCATCGAAAAAGCAAGAGAATACCAGGAAAACATCTATTTCTGCTTCATTGACAATGCCAAAGCCTTTGACTGTGTGGATCACAATAAATTGTGGAAAATTCTGCAAGAGATGGGAATACCAGACCACCTGACCTGCTTCTTGAGAAACCTATATGCAGGTCAGGAAGCAATAGTTAGAACTGGACATGGAACAACAGACTGGTTCCAAATAGGAAAAGCAGTATGTCAAGGCTGTATATTGTCACCCTGCTTGTTGAACTTCTATGCAGAGTACATCATGAGAAATGGTGGGCTGGAAGAAGCACAAGCTGGAATCAAGATTGCCGGAAGAAATATCAATAACCTCAGATATGCAGATGACACCACCCTTATGGCAGAAAGTGAAGAGGAACTCAAAAGCCTCTTGATGAAAGTGAAAGAGGAGAGTGAAAAAGTTGGCTTAAAGCTCCACATTCAGAAAAGTAAGATCATGGCATCTGGTCCCACCACTTCATGGCCAATAGATGGGAAAACACTAGAAACAGTGTCAGATATCATTTTTTGGGGCTCCAAAATCACTGCAGATAGTGATTGCAGCCATGAAATTAAAAGACGCTTACTCCTTGGAAGGAAAGTTATGACCAACCTAGATACCATATTCAAAAGCAGAGACATTACTCTGCCAACAAAGGCCCATCTAGTCAAGGCTATGGTTTTTCCAGTGGTCATGTATGGATGTGAGAGTTGGACTGTGAAGAAAGCTGAGCACTGAAGAATTGATGCTTTTGAGCTGTGGTGTTGGAGAAGACTCTTGAGAGTCCCTTGGACTGCAAGGAGATCCAACCAGTCCATTCTAAAGGAGATCAGCCCTGGGATTTCTTTGGAGGGAATGATGCTAAAGCTGAAACTCCAGTACTTTGGCTACCTCATGGGAAGAGTTGACTCATTGGAAAAGACTCTGATGCTGGGAGGGATTGGGGGCATGAGGAGAAGGGGACAACAGAAGATGAGATGGCTGGATGGCATCACCGACTCGATGGATATGAGTTTGAGTGAACTCTGGGAGATGGTGATGGACAGGGAGGCCTGGCGTGCTGCAATTCATGGGGTTGCAAAGAGTCAGACACGACTGAGTGACTGAACTGAACTGGACTGAACTGAATCTTGATTCCAGCTTGTAATTCATCCACCTCAGCATTTCACATGATATACTCTGCCTTTAAGTTAAATAAGCAGGGTGACAATATACAGCCTTGATGTACTCCTTTACCAATTTTGAATCAGTCTGTTGTTCCATGTCCTGTTTCTTCTTGACTCACATACAGGCTTCTCAGGAGACAGGTAAAGTGGTCTAGTACTCCTATCTCTTTAAGAATTTTCCACAGTTTGTTGTGATCCACAAGAAATGAAGATCATGGCATCTGGTCCCATCACTTCATGGTAAATAGCTGGGGAAACAATGGAAACAGTGACAGACTTTATTTTCTTAGGCTCCAAAATCACTGCAGATGGTGACTAAAGCCATGAAATTAAAGGACAGTTGCTCTTTTGAAGAAAAGTTATGACAAATCTAGAGAGCATACTAAAAAGCAGAGATATTACTTTGCCAACAAAGGTCTGGTTTATAGTCCAAGATATGGTTTTTCCAGTAGTCATGTATGGATGTGAAAGTTGGACCATAAAGAAGGTTGAGCACTGAAGAATTGATGCTTTTGAACTGTGGTGTTGGAGAAGACTCTTGAGAGTCCCTTGGATTGCAAGGGAATCAAACCACTCAATCCTAAAAAAAAAATCAATCTTGAATATTCATTAGAAGGACTGATGCTGAAACTGAAGCTCCAATACTTTGGCCACCTGATGCAAAGAGCTGACTCAGAAAAGACCCTGATGCTGGGAAAGATTGAAGGCAGGAGGAGAAGGGGACAACAGAGGAGGAGATGGTTGGATGGCATCACTGACTCAATGGACATGAGTTTGAGCAAGATATGGGGGATGATGAACGACAGGGAAGACTGATGTGCTGCAGTTCATGGGGTCACAAAGAGCTAGATACGACTGAGTGACTGAACAACACAGTCAAATGCTTTAGCTAGTCAGCGAAGCAGAAGCAGATGTTTTCTGGAACTCCCTTGCTTTCTCCATGATTCAGTGAATGTTAGCAATCTGATCTCTGGTTCCTCTGCCTCTTTGAAATCCAGCTTGTAATCTGGAAATTCTTGGTTCACATACTACTTAAGTCTAGCTTGAAGGATTTTGAGCATAACCTTGGTAGCATGTGAAATGAGCACAGTTGTACAGTAATTTGAACATTCTTTGGCATGGTTCCTTCCTGTAGCTCAGACAGTAAAGAATCTGGCTGCAATGTGGGAGACCTGGGTTAGATCCCTGGGTCGGGAAGATCCCCTGGAGAAGGGAATCCCACTCCAGTATTCTTGCCTGGAGAATGCCATGGACAGAGGAGTCTGGCTGGCTACAGTCCATGGGATCACAGAGAGTCGGACACAACTGAGAGACTAACGTTCCTTCCTTACTTGCTTCTTTGGGATTGGAGTGAAAACTGAACCTTTCTAGTCAGAGAAGGCACTAGCAACCCACTCCAGTACTCTCGCCTGGAAAATCCCATGGACGGAAGAGTCTAGTAGACTGCAGTCCATGGAGTCGCTAAGAGTTGGACACGACTGAGCAAGCTCACTTCCCCTCTTCCCTTTCATGCATCGGAGAAGGAAATGGCAACCCACTCCAGTGCTCTTGCCTGGAGAATCCCAGGCACAGAGGAGCCTGGTGGGCTGCCGTCTATGGGGTCGCACAGAGTCAGACATGAATGAAGCGACAGCAGCAGCAGCAGCAGTCCTGTAGCCACTGCTGAGTTTTCCAAATTTGCTCACACACTGAGTGCAGCACTTTAACTGTTAGGATTTTTAAATAGCTCAGCTGGAATTCTGTCACCTCCACTAGCTTTGTGAATAGTAATGCTTCCTAAGGCCCACCTGACTTCACACTCCATAATGTCCGGCTCTCGGTGAATGACCACACCATCATGGCTATCCAGGTCATTAAGACCTTTTTAGTGTAGTTCTTCTGTGTATTCTTGCTGCCTCTTCTTAATCTCTCCTGCTTCTGCTTAGGTCCTTACCATTTCTATCCTTTATTGTGTCCTTCCTTACACAAAATGTTCCCTTGATATCCCCAATTTTCTTGTCTTGTCTTTCCCATCCTACTGCTTTCCTCTATTTCTTTGCATTGGTCATTGAAGAAGGCTTTCTTATCTCTCCTTACTATTCTCTGGAACTCTACATTCAGTTGGATATATCTTTCCCTTTGTCCCTTGCCTTCTTGAGAGGCAAATTTCTCACTGCACGCACTGCACTCAGTGTGTGAGCAAATTTCTTTTTCTTTGAGATGGTTTTGGTCACTGCCTCCTGTACAGTGTTTTGAAACTCTGTCCATAGTTCTTCAGGCATTCTGTCTACCAGATCGGATCCCTTAACCATCTGGTGATGTCCGTATGTAGAGTCTCTTGGGTTGGTGGAAGAGGGTGATTGCTATGACCAGCGTGTTCTCTTGACAGAACTCTGTTAGCCTTTGCCCTGTTTCATTTTGTACTCCAGAGTCAAACTTGCCTGTTACTCTGTGTATCCCTTGACTTTCTACTTTTGCATTCCAATCCCCTATAATGAAAGGACATCATTTTTTGGTGTTAGTTTTAGAAGGTCCTGTAGGTCTTCATAGACCCAGTCAACGTCAGCTTCTTCAGCATTAGTGATTGGACATATAGTTGGATTACTGTGATATTGAATGGTCTGCCTTGGAAAAGAAGAGAGATCATTCTATTGTTTTTTTAGACTGTACCCAAGTACTGCATTTTGGATCCTTCTGTTGACTATATGGGCTACTCCATTTCTTCTATGGGATTCTTGCCCACAATAGTAGATATAATGGTCATCTGAACTAAATTCTCCCACTCCTGTCCATTTTAGTTCACTGATTCCTAAGATATTGATGTTCCTTCTTGCCATCTCCTACTTGACGACATCAAATTTACCTTGATTCACGGACCTAACATTCCAGGTTCCTATGCAATACCATTTTTTACAGCATTGGAGTTTACTTTCAGCACCAGACACATCTACAACTGAGCAATGTTTCCACTTTGCCCCAGCCACTTCATTCTTCCTGGATTTATTAGTAATTGCCCTCCGCTCTTCCCCAGTAGCATGTTGCATACCTTCTGACCTGGGGGGGCTCATCTTCCAGTGTCATATCTTTTTGCCATCTTTTTGCCTTCTACCTCCCTCAAGATAGAATAAAAACCATCTAACATTTCAATTTCAGGAAATAGGTTCTGGGGTGTCAAATTCTTCAGTATTGTCCCAACCAGAAGTACCAAACCACAGACAGGTCTTGTTCATCAGGTTCTATCAGCAAGAATACTGGAGTGGTTTTCTGTTTCCCTGTCTAGTGGACCACGTTTTGTCAGAACTCTTCACTATCACTTGTCCAGCTTGGGTGGCATGGCTCATAGCTTTGTTGAGTTATGCAAGCCCCTTCACAACAACAAGGCTGTGACCCACGAAGAAGGCTGTGATTTGTGTGTGAGTGCTCGGTTATGTCTGACTCTTTGTGACCTCATGGACTGTAGCCAGCCAGGCTCCTCTGTCATGGAATTTTCCATGCACAAATGTGGAGTGGGCTGCCATTTCCTCCTCCAGGGAATCTTCCCAACCCAGGGATTGAACCAGCAACTCCTGCATCTCCTGCATTGACAGGTAGAACCATTACCACTGAGCCACCTGGGAAGCCCAAAGGGGACTACACCATAGCAATTAATATAAGCACTGAAGTACTAATACATTAAGGAAGCTTATCTGAGCCTCTCCACACTTGGTAAAACTCTTGAATTTCCTCTGTTCTGTTGATCATATTGGCAAAAATTTATGGTCAGATACTTTATATTGTAAACTGTTCCTTTAATTTCTATGGCCTCTAGTGATAAAGTCTAATCAGCTCTTTTTAGGTCATTATAAATGTCTCTCTGGGTCAGTTATGTGGTCCATTGAATTGGTTTGCATAAACTCTACACATAAGACTATACCACAACATGTCATTTAAGAGACCCAAAAATGACAGTTTGATGTAGATGGTGCAGTTCTGTAATATAAATAACAATGAGTTTACCAAGCTATTTATTTTAACTTTTATTTTTAAATTTGTTTGTTTTCTTTTTGCCGTGCTGGATCTTCATTGCTGTGTGCTGGCTTTCTCTCTTTGCGACCAGCGGGGGTTACTCTCTAGTTGTGATGCAAGAGCTTCTTGATGGCGTGACTTCTCTTCCTGTGAAGTACAAGCTCTGGAATATAAGGGCTTCATTAGTTTCCACGTGTAGGCTCAATAGTTGTGGTGAGGGCTTAGTTGCCAGGCAGCATGTGGGATCTTCCTGGGTCCATGATCAAATCCATGTCTCCTGCACTGGCAGGCAGATCCTGCCTGCCACTGGGCCACCTGGGAAGCCTCGACCTTTCCTACTATATTCATGAAATTTAGATCTCAACAAATCTCCCAGACCAAGTATCTTAGTGTTAAGTAAGGCATATTTGGGCCCCTGAAGCTGTCATAGAAACACAAAGCTTCTTTTAGGGTCTTGTTCTACAGAACAGCAGCAACACCTGGCACTGTGGACTGAATTGTGTTCTCCCCAAAATTGATATATGTTGATACCCTGACTCCTAATGTGATGGTTTTGGAGTTGGGGCCTCTTAGAGTTAACTGGGTTCAGATGAGGTCTTGAGGGTAGAAGCCCCATCATGAGATTATTCTCTGTATGAGAAGTGGAAGAGTCCAGACCTCACTACCACAGACCTCTTGACCAAAGACCTCACCAGAGTCTGACCACACGAGTACCTTGCTCACAGACTTTCAGCCTTAAGAACTGTGAGAAAATAAATTTCGGTTGTTTAAGCCATCCAGTCTAAGGTAATTCTATGAAAAACCGAGCTGACACTTGGGAGCTTGTTAGAACTGCTGAATTTTAGACCCTATCTCACTCAGACTGATTGAATCAGAATCTGCATTTTTATTAAAACCTCAAGTGATTTTCATCCTTGCTACATGGCACAATTGAAGTTTGAGCAGCTCTATTTTCAGGACCTCCCTCAAGATAGAATAAAAACCATCTAACATTTCAATTTCAGGAAATAGGTTCTGGGGTGTCAAATTCTTCAGTATTGTCCCAACCAGAAGTACCAAACCACAGACAGGTCTTTGCAAATGAAATCTCCAGGATCAGTTTTTCTTGCTTCTTTTTAAACTGGATTTCATCTTTAGGGTCAGAAGTAAGGTGTTAAGATGTAGGCAAACAGGCAGAAGACAAGTTGGTTTTCAACAACTGGTTTTTCAGCTTTATTGAAGTATAATTGACAAAATGTTATATATTTAAAGTGGACAATGTGGTAATTCGACATATCTACTTTGTGAAATGATTATCACAATCGGGTTCACAAATCCAATATCTGACATAGTTACCTTTTTTTTTTAATGTGTGTGATGATAAAGCTTAAGATCTACTCTCTTCACAAGTTTCAAGTACACAACACACAGTCACCATGTGCACATAAGACTCCCAGAGCTTCTTTGTTTCATAACGGAGACAACATATCTTCCAACAACAACTCTTTACTGCAGCAAAAACTATTCTAGTCAACTCGCCCTAAAGTCACACATTCTTATGAAAATAAGAATAAGCATTAACAGGAACTTGAAAGGAATCAAAACTGTAACTAAGTTAAACCGCTGTGGACTCATGCAAATGTTCAACTGTCACCCTGCTGATGGGTCACCAGACCCTCCTCTTCCGTTATCTTTATCAGATTTCCAAACTTCATGGAAACACCTGAGGAATCCAGGCAAAATAGTACAGACTTTCTTATGAATCACAAGTGCCTATATTATTTCTTTTATTGCTAGGTCTGTGTCTGGAACTAAGATGATACTTGGTTTTGCTTTGTTTTTAATGATGCTTGGTTTGCTTTATTTTTCCTCCTAGTTTTATTGAGATATAATTAACATACAGCACTGTATAAGTTTAAGGTATACACCATAATGAGTTGAATAACATGTCTGGAGACATGATTATCACAATAAGTTTAGACATCCTTCATCTCATGTAGATACAAGAACAAAAAAAGAGAAAGCCCCTTTTTTTTCCCTTGTGATGAGAACTTTTAGGATCTACTCTCTAAGCAACTTTCAAGAATACCGCCCAGCTATACGAACCATTGTCACCAGGTTGCTTATTAATACATTCCCAGCACTTATTTATCTTTTAACAGAAGTTCATACCTTTTGGCCAGACTTTATTTTTGAGCAGTTTTAGGTTCATGGCAAGACTGAGCAGAAGGTACATAGAGTTCTCATATATACCCTACTCCCACATATGTATTGTCTCCCCCATCAGAGTGGTTCATTGGTCGCAACTGATGAACCTACACTGACCTCCCAAAGTCAGTAGGTTACATTAGGGTGGGTTTTGCTTTAACCATAGCTTTATTTTTTATTTGACTATTCTGGTCTTCGCAGCTGCGTGCGGGGTTTGTCTAGTTGCGGTGATTAGGGGCTACTCTCCAGTTGCAGTGCAAGGAAGGCCTTCTAACTGCAGTGACTTCTCCTGTTGCAGAGCATGGGCTCGAGGGCACTCGATTCATATGGAAAACCACCTCTGAGCAGCTCTGGAAAGGAGAAGTCCCAGGCAAGATCCTGACTACCCACCAAGGTGAGTTCCTAACTTCAGTGATGGATGCAGTACTTCCATTAAAAAAAAATGTGTCTTTTCAGCTAAGTCACAAATACTCTTTGTTATATGACCAATAAGTGGGATTATCTGAAAGCACCTTTGCTTTCAGAAAACCCCAAGAGAAGGTACAATTCCATAGATTAAATGTTGCAATCTGGCCTTAAATCTGTTAATTCCTAGGGCTGGCATTAGAGAAAGAGGTTCATGAGGTTAAGTAGGCTCCTCCAGGGTCCACAAAGATGGATTCAGCGAAGCCAGGAACATATCCACTCTTACCAACACTTAGTTCCAGGCTGGGAATGTCATAGTAAAAACAAGAATAATTTCAGAGGCATGGTAAGCTAGAAATTTGGTCACAGTAAGTCAAAAGCTGGCTTTGAGATGAAAACAGTACGTGAAATTAAAAGCCTAGTTACAGAAGGGACAGAGCCATGAGAATGGGGGGATATAGTTTCAAGGGAAGTTTTTAAAATTTTTTTTACTTTTTGCTGTTTTGGCTCTGCTGGGTCTTTGTTGCAGCACCCGGGCTCTAGAGCACATGGGTTTCAGTAGGTGTGGCACAAAGGCTTAGTTGCATGTGGAATCTTTCCAGACCAGAGATCGAATCATGTCCCCTACATTGGCAGGATTCTTGACCCCTGAACCACCCGTGAAGTCCAGAAATTTTTTTTAACTCATTCTCACATGAGACCTAACTGAAATTTTAAAGGGATAAGTAAATATATGATCCTTTTTACATGTCCCTATTCCCTGGTGGTTCAGTGGTAAAGAATCTGCCTGCAACGTGGGAGATGCAGGAGATGGGGGTTCGACCCCTGGGTCAGGAAGATACCCTGGAGGAGGAAATGGCAAACCACTCCAGTATTCTTGCCTGGAAAATTCCACGGACACAAGAGCCAGGCGAGCTGCATGAGTCGCAAGAGTCCATAGGGTGGCACAAGAGTCCATGGGGTGGCACAAGAGTCAGACACAACTGAGTGACTGAGCACACAGCACCCACGTTGTATCATTAGTTCTTCATAATTTATTATTCATTCAATACACTTTTTAATTGAACACTGACTGTACATGAAGAACTGACACAGCTGCTAGGAATATGAACAAAGTAGAGAAAGTCCCTCCCCTCAAGAAAGTAGTGTTACTGGTGTTGGCTCTTAAACAAACTACTTAAATTTCTTAAAGGTAGGCTTTCTGAGCTCCTTGGAAACCTGCTAGGGCTAACCTGTGCTCTGCTTGTGAACAGGCCACACAGTCTTGCGTTAGGTTATCTGGCTTGTCACCTCCCTGTAGCTCAGATCTTCCTCCAGGACAAGGACAAGACTCTGGTCTTTGCATCCTCAGAGCATGGCAAAGGATGGGGCAGGGGAGAAGAGGACAAAATCTAGTAGTAAATGGCTTAACTTCACACAGGGATGTTTACATTTGTTGGTTTGTTTATTTTTAACCTTAGAAAGAATTTTCTGTGCTAAGCATTTTGGCCAAAGTCACAGAGAAGCTTGGGTCTGGGTAGAGCTGAGAGAAAGCCCCTCATCTCTTAACAATAATTCCAGGGCTTGATTACAAGCACAGCGTCAACTGAACATTTCCATTTTTTAAATAAATGACTCCTGCTGGAATATTCTTTGGTACAGTATCTGAAAGATTAGAGAGATACTGGCAGAAATAAGGCAATCCTTAGAAACATGAGCTATCAGGAATGTGTCTTAGTAACATGTGAGGGGCTGTCACTATTGAATGAAATCAACTGTTCTCTGAAATTCCCATGAATCTACCCAGAAAGGAATCTTTCCCTCCTCCTTATCTTGACAACCACCCCAGAGAACAGCTAAGTCTTCACGTTCCCAAGTGTTTCTCTTCTCAGAATCAGAGTTCAGAATAAGCAGCTTCCTTTTTCATTCACCCTGAGAAGGGTGGAGCAGTGACGAGCTCACACTGCCCCCTCCTGGCCCACCCACTCCCTAACAAGGAACATACATTCACTCCTTCCTGACCTTCTCAGGCTCTTTTCACTCCTGTTTAAAAAAAAAAGAGAGAGAAAAGAGAAAAAAAAACAACAGAATGCCCCCACAAAAGTCAAATGCCTTTATTTTATATATATAAAAAAAAAATTTTGTACAGTTTTAATTCCTATGTTTAAGAAAAAAAAAAAATCCCTAAAATTGCCATAATGTTTAGATCCACTGCAAACTGTAAAAACAAGCTTTTTATATATTAAAAAAAAAGAATTTACATTTTACAACTTTCTACACGCATGCACAAGGTCTCAGCTCTGTAACCCAAAAAAAGGGGGGGAAAAAAAATCTAGATGCAACAGTGGAAAATTCTACATTTACCATCTCACTTGGAAGGAACTCAAAAAGCCCCCTTCCTTGCACACACAAAAGAACAAATCACAACAATCACACACCAGGACCAACTCCATCAGCAGATGCTGCCCCGTAGGGAAGGCAGAGGAAAGAGAAGACAGACTGACAGACACCACAGAGGCGCAAAGGGAGTTCATCCAGGCCCAGAAGAGAAGGTGAGAAGCTTCAACTCTGGGAAACAGCTGTTTCAGATGAGAAGGGATCCCAATGTCTCATCACAGGTATTGCAACAGGGTTGGCAACAGGACTGAAGTGGGGTGGGGAAGTGAAAAGGAAAGGGCTGAGATGGGGGCGGGGTGCGGGGGGAAGGAAAAAGGAGAGGAGAGAGGGAAATAAACAAGAACAGAAATAGCACAAAGAGGAGTGTAAGAGACAGGGACCAGTGGGGACAGCGGCAGGGTGGCGAGGTAGGTGCAGGACTGAGGCACAGCATCCTGGTGTGGAGGGGAGGACCACCGGCCTTCCCAGGGGGTGAAAAGCAAGGCCTGGGAGGTGCGGCAGGGATGAGCTAGGGCGCCATGGGGCCACAGAAAAGAGCCCTGGAGAGACGCAGCCACAGCATCCGTGATGACGGTATGTGGGGTGGGGGTGGCAATGGGTGGGCACACCCCCACGAGGGGAGGAGGAGAAAATCCAGCCTGTGATGGGACAGACAAGAGTGGGGGATACCGGTCAGAGGGACCGAGGCAGCTACAAACCCTACCTCAGTTCACAGTATGGAGACAACTTCCCGTACAGGAGAAGCGAAAGACAAACACAGCCATACACGTGACAGTTCATCCTGACATTTTAAAAAATAACAATAACAGTAACCAAAGAAGACAAAGATACCACAGTTCTGACGCAAAGGACCAAAACGCTACCAGTCTCAGTCACAGCCCTTAGTGCTTAGAGAGAGAGTTGGGGGGGTCGGGAGCTGGGAATGTCTGTTTTAGTTAAAAGGAATGAAAAAATCACAGTGATTAAAAAACATGGCAGGTTCTTAAAATAAACACTCCCCCACCCCCTCATCTAGGGCAGCAGCTGTGATCACAAATACTTTCCCTCTCCCCACCCAACTCTTCCCCAAACCACACCACATCCCACTCCTGCCCACAACGGCAGTGACCCCAGTCACCATCCAGGCCCCGTTTTCCAGGATAGTGAGGTATTTAGAAATGTGACCCAGAAGGGATTCCTCTGAAACCACGTCTTTTAAGAGAAGAAAAAAAATACCTTCCCCAGGACCTCCAGGACAGGATGTGTATCACTCGGGCTTACCCTCCAACCCACAGCCCCAGCCCAAGGCTGCCTGCCAGGCCCTGCCGAAGTCGGCCGTGTAAGCCACCCATGTGCAGCCAAGGTGAGCACTGGCTGAAGAGCCCTTCTCAAGGAAGTGGTGTGTGGACGGATGTGCTTTTCCAGAAAGGACGGCAGGACAAACAATCCCCAGGCTCCATCAGGCCCAGGGTTGCCAATACAGAGAGGACGCCTCCCCGGTAAGAGATCAATGGGGGTCTTATCCCAGGGTACCCTCTGCAAGGCCAGAACAAATAAGTTTTCCAGGGGAGAGATGGGCCTACAAAGGGGCATTGTGAGTCACTCTGAGGACGGGCTCAGGGGACTGCTCCAGCCGGGCCACGAGGACACTCCCCAACCTAGGTGCTGGCTGGAGGTATGTGAGTACTCCTTAGTTCTATTCCCCTTGGCTAAAACTACATCATTTAGGGATGTCTGATTTCAAGGCTCAGATTTACAGTGAAATTAAGTATTAGAAGGCCAGCAACTTTTGCTCAAAATGAGAGTGAACCTCTCAAGAATTCAGATTGGGTGCAAAGACTATGGAAGCTAAATGGGGTGAGGGGCTAAGTACCCAACAAAGGCAGCAATCTTGGTCCCTCATCCCATTACAGAGGGAGACCAGAGCCCAGAAAACCAGGCAGAGAGGGAACAGGGGGGGGAGGACCCTGGCCAGCCAAGGAGAAGAGACCCCTGAGGCAAAGAAGTGGACTTAAGGCAGGGGATGAGGAGGAGCTGCTGGCTACCCCCCCAAAAAGAGATGAGGCAACAGGTCTCTGGAGCTGAGAGAAGAGACAGCAAAATGGGGGGTGGCTGGTGAAGAAAAGAAAAACGTCTGTCTGAGACCACTGGGGTGGGTCAGGGTCCAGCCAAGCCACTAAATCTGTACAGAAGTCTACGTGGCACCCTTCACCAGGAAGGGGGAGACCCACCCCAGCATGGTGGGAGCAAAGGCGTGGGCAGTTCAGAGGGTAGTGCTCAGCGATGTTCACGGGGCTCTCTCCCGACCTTCCCCAAGGGGCTGCCTAGGAAAGGCCCCATGGAAGAAAGGTACTGGCCCCCAGGGCCCAGGAACTTCCCCTGCTCTGAATATGTGGATGGGGAAGAGGTTCAAAGAGCTGGAAGCAAACCACCCTGGTGGGGAGGCTCCAACTCGGGCTGTGTGGCAGGACACAGAGGGGTCCCTGCTTAAGAATTCCGGGTTTGCTCAGGTGGGGTGAGCGAATGGGGGAGCAGGTCCATCTGCCACCAGGAGGCTGCGGGCAGCGCTGCCCAGGGGGTTTGGCACTGTGGCTCTCTGGAGTCAGATCTGTGCCCCCGCCCCCCAGAGAAATCCCTTGGGGAACCACTGGAGAGAACTGCTATAAGAACCTGGGTTCGAGTGGGGCTCTGCTGGGCCCTTCCAGAAGAGATTGTTGGCAGGGAAAGGAGAGGGCGAGGCACTGATTCCTGCAGGGCCCGGAGTGACACAAAAGTGAGGGGGTGGGAGGAGGGAGGGGGGCTTCCCAGGCACTGTTGACAGCAGGATGGTCTCTCCAGGTTCGCATGGGGGAAGTAAGGATGGGGGAGGAGACGGGAGGGTGAGGGGGGTAATTCAAGTAAAAAAAAAAACTAGAGCAAGAGGAAGAAGGGCTGCAGGGATGTGGCAGGGCCTGGGAGGCACGCCCCCACTGCCGCCGCAGGAGCCCCCCACGCCTCCCAGCCCCCCTGCTGTTGCAGTCACACCGAGGTCTCGGACTGCAGCCTCATGACAAACTTGTGCGACTTGGGGTCCACAAATTCCTCGGAGAGTTTGAAGAATGGGACCTTCTTGGTGCTGACCACCAGGCTGAAGTCCTGGCGTTTCAAGAGGAAAACAATACCATCCTTGAGCCCATTGGTTACTGGCTCCTCGCTCACAAGTGTCCACTGTTTGGCCAGCCAGCGTTCCTTGTGATACTGGATGGTGGGTCCAGCTGCCAGGTACCGCTCCAGGAAGGCCTGAGGAAGCCAGAGGGACTTCTCAGGAAGTTTTCCCTCCCACCTACCCACCTCCCCTTTACCCCTCTGGGGGTAAAGCTTCCAAAGACCACCAAGATGTCCCAAGCTCACTCTATGCAAACGATCTCAGAGTGTTAGAGCAGGAAAGGGCCTGAGATCATCGGCCTGGGACCCTGGTTTATCAACGCAGGAGCGGGATCCCACAGAGGTGGTGTGGCTGAGCAGGGTCAGGTCTGGGACTGGCTCTCCTGACCCCCACATCCCCTGCTCTTCCCAGGTACCTGCTATGACCCAGGAAAGCCCTCCCTTGTACTCCTTCCTCTCCCTTCTGCTCGAGTGGGTAGCACTCAGCAGAGCTGCCCCAGCAGAAAGCTAGAGGCATCACAGTTGAAGTGCAACATCTATAGTGACCTGTTCCCCAAAGATGGCTCAGGGGAGGCAATTCTAGGAAGCTGGCCACAGAACTGGAGGGTGGAACTGGCTCAAAAAGAGCACAGAGCAAACAACGTCTGGTGGGAGTTTGGATCTGAAAATTCTGGAACCTCTACAGAGATGAGAAATAGGTCTCAGTTATTCCCCAAATGGTCCCCAAATTCCGTCTTCTCAGCACCTAAGAATGCTACCCCATTCAGAGATGGAGCAGATGGAGTGGGGATGGGAAACTGTAAGGAGGTAGGGATAGGAGAGGGATGGAGGATGGGGAAGGGAGTGAAAGAATCAGGGAGAGGAAGCAGAAGGGAAGGGGCCAGAGTTGGGGAGAGAGAAAGGATGCTGGGCAGGAGGGCCGACCTTGGGCGTCATGTCGTGCGTGATGCAGAACTCCAGGTGCTGGAGGATGCTCTCCATGGTGTGGTACGGCTGCTGCTTGGTCGTGCGAAGGTACTTCTGCATGGCACGGGCCATGGATGCGAAGATGGCCTGGGCTGCCTCCCGGGGGTCCATCACCTCCCTGGGGTTCTTCTGTTCCTCTTCCTGCAGCCGCTTAATGTGGGTGAAGGCCTCCTCCACTGCCACCACAAGCCTGGGGGAGACAAGAGGTGTGCACCAGGCTCCCACCTCTCATCTCCCCCCGCCCAGCTTCAGCCCTCCAGCAGCCTGAGAGAGGTCAGGCCTTTGTGCCCTGCCTGAAGCTATAGGCTCTCATCTGGACTCAAGAACCAGGCTTTGGAGGCTGTGTTTGTGCATATGAGAATGCATGTGTATGGGTGGGAGGCAGAGGGTCTTCACCCCTCTAGAAGTAGGAAACAGCTGTAGAGCTCAGTGAGCCCAGCCCAGGACCCACAGAGGACAATCCAGTGTCAAAGAGAGAGACAACTATGGATCAAACCCTAGAAAAAGCCTTCTAAATGAGCCCCCCTGAACTGCACTTCAGTGGGTGAAACATTATTAGATATAACTACATCAAAATCACACATGTCTATTCAACCGTGATAGCATGAGCAACATTAACTAGCACCTGGGGTGGGCAAAGGTAAGGCAAAAAAATGTGCTACAATCAAGGAGGAAAAGGTAAGAACACAATAGAAAATGGGCAAAGAAGTGAACAAATAATTCATAAGAGACCTGAAAGGCTGAAAAAAGATGACGCTGTTACTAGACAGTACTAAGAAAATTAAATGTTAATAGGATACTACTTATTCATCGAAATGGAAAAAAATTAGGCAAATGACTATCATCCAAATACTGGTCAGGATGTTAAAAGTATTCTCTGAGTACTAGACAGCAATAAGATGCAACATACCAGATATACAGACAGAGTGAATCTCAAAAATATGTTAGTAAGAGGGAAGCTGGAAAAAGAAGCCCATTTACATTAAAAGTATAGAGACGTGCACACGAGCACCAGAATTGGGGAAACCCAGGAACCTGGGGCTTCAAGTAGCTTAGGATAGGGTTCTGGGCCAAGTACACATGCGGATCTGGGTAATTCTGCTGTATCTCTGTTTATTCTTTTGCCTCCCTGAGGGGCTCAATAAAGTTCCTTTAGAAAAGATCCCTTTGTCTTAGGTGAACCAAGGGGAAAAGTTTTCTCTTGGCTACAACCAAGGTAATGGGGAAGGAAAGGGTCCCCTATGGTAGCAGCAGCCCAGGAGATCCAGAGATCATGGTCAAGGCAGAAGGCAGAGGAGGCAGGGAACTTTTCCAGCTTCCTTCCCATGGCAACTGGAGACTTGCTGCAATGTCACAGAAATGGGGCTGCTAATCTTCCGTCTACTGCAGCCTCATATAAAAACAGGATCAGATGCTGGAGAAAAGGGAACCCTCTTGCACTACTGGTGGGAATGTAAAATGATATAGCCACTACGGAGAACTGTATGGAGATTCCTTTAAAAATTAGGAATAAAACTACCATATGATCCAACAATCCCACTACTGGGTGAATACCCGGAGAAAACCATAATTCAAAAAGACACCTGCATCCCAATGTTCATAGTATGTACTAGTAGAAACAATAACTAGGGCATGGAAGCCACCTATTTTTCCATCAACAGAGATAAAGAGGTGGTATGTGTGTGTGTGTGTGTGTGTGTGTGTAATGGAATATTACTCAGCCATAAAAAAGAATGAATTTGAGTCAGTTCTGGTGAGGTGGATAAACCTAGAGCCTGTTATACAGAGTGAAGTAAGTCAGAAAGAGAAAAACAAATATATTAATGTATATATATGGAATCTAGAAAACGGTATTGATGAATCTATTTGCAGGGAAGGGATGAAGATGCAGATATAGAGAATGAACTTATGGACATGCTAGAGAAAGGAAAGAGTGGGATGAACAGAAAAACTAGCACTGACATATACACACTGCCATGCATAAAACAGATAGCTGGCGAGAAAGTGCTCGATAACCCAGGAAAGCCAGCCTGGCGCTCCCTGACAACTTAGAGGGTGGGCTAGGGGGAGAGGAGGGAGGCGATATATGCACGATTATGGCTGATCTCTGCCACTTTCTGTACCTTCTGGCAGAAATAAAAAATCATTTTAAGCAGAAAGTGAAGAGGAACTGAAGAGCCTCTTTATGAAGGTGAAAGAGGAGAGTGAAAAAGCTGGCTTAAAACTCAACATTCAAAAAACTAAGATCATGGCATCCGGTCCCATCACTTCATGGCAAATAGATGGGGAAACAATGGAAACAGTGACAGATTTTATTTTCTTGGGCTCCAAAATCATTGCAGATGGTAACTGCAGCCATGAAATTAAAGGACACTTGCTCCTTGAAAGAAAAGCTACAACCAACTTCAGTTCAGTTCAGTTCAGTCACTGAGTCACGTCTGACTCTTTGCAATCCCATGAACCACAGCACGCCAGGCCTCCCTGTCCATCACCAACTCCCAGAGTCCACCCAAACCCATGTCCATATGACCAACCTAGACAGCATATTAAAAAGCAGAGACACTACCTTTGCCAACTAAGCTCCGCATAAGACAAAGCTAAGGTTTTTCCGGTAGTCATGTATGGATGTGAGAGTTGAGCTATAAAGCTGAGCACTGAAGAATTGATGCTTCTGAACTGTGGTGTCAGAGAAGACTCTTGAAAGTCCCTCAAGGAGATCACACCAGTTAATTGTAAAGGAAATCAGTCCTGAATATTCACTGGAAGGACTGATGCTGAAGCTGAAACTCCAGTACACCTGAAACTCCAATACTTTGGCCACCTGACTCACTGGAAAAGACCCTGATGCTGGAAAAGATTGAAGGCAGGAGGAGAAGGGGATGACAGAGGATGAGATGGTTGGACGGCATCACCAACTCAATGGACATGAGTTTGAGCAAGCTCTGGGAGTTGGTGATGGACAGGGAGGCCTGGTGTGCTGCAGTCCATGGGGTCCCAAAGAGTCACAAACGACTGACAGACTGAACTGATGGCCGATTTGCACTGTTGTACAGCAGACACCAACACAATTTATACAGCAATTTTTCTCCAACTAAAAGAAAACTTTTTAAAAAACTAAAAAAAAAAAAAAGGAACAGGGCCAGGGCTACCTTCCTCCTTCAAAGCCTGGAGATCATGTGTGAGGAAGGGCAGAGACCCAAGACCCTCTGTTCCTCCCCTGTAGAAATACCAACAGATGAAGGGCCCTGGCAAGCAGTCGACCCCAAGAAAGAATCTTCAGGCATGAACAGCATTCACATAACAATGCGAAGAGGAAAAAAGGAAGCATGAGCACAGTGTTTAAGAATTTACCAAGAGATGGGCACTAGAGCCTCATTTCTTGCAGGTAAAAATGTACCATCTGCTGAGCAAGCCTCCAGTGCCAGGGAGGCTCACGGGCTTTAACGGTCCCTGCCCCACGGTGCAGGCAGAACTCAAAGGCCCCATCCACCTCCACCAGATCCCAGTCCAATAATCTGGGTATGTTTTGCAGAGGTAATGAAAGTGCCAAGTTGGCTGACTTTAAAATAAGGAGATTACCCTCCAGGTAATCTTCATCACGAGCCCTTTGAAGTGGAGTTCTCTCCAGCTGGTGGCAGAAGTCAGAGACCTGGTCTTGCTGGCCTCGAGGAAAACTGCCCATGGGTCCAGGTGACCAGGAATTGATTCTGCCAGCAACCAGTGAGCTTGGAAGGGGACTTGGGCTAAAACTAGATTTGTTCTCGATTTCAGCCCGTGAACCCTGAGTGGAGGGTTCAGCTCACCTGTGCCTGACTCTCAGGACTGCAAGACAGTAAGTGTGAGCTGTTTCACAGCGCCCAGTTCACGGTGACTTATTAAGGCAGCAACAGAAAACGAACGCACACATCCCATCCACATCACCGGTTACAGAGGCCAGGTGGCCCTCCTGTCCCAGCCTCCCAGCAGCCCCCAGCAGCCCCACTCCTCCCCGAGACCCACCTGGCCCTCCGCTTGCGCACCCTCCGCTCATGCTCGGCCTCCTCGTAATAGTACTCGTTGTGGCTGTTGTCCCGCCTGCGGGCCGCCGCTGCGATCACAGCTCGGGACTGACCCGTGGAGTTGTTGGTACTGTTTTCTGCGCGGAAGCAGGAGAGAGAGAGGTTGGTCCCTTCAGAGCGCCGCCTTGATTACCACTCCAGGAAGTCTGGGGCCAGCCCCCCGACATGTCCAGAGGAAGCCGTGTCCACCCCCCAGGAACACCTCCCTTTCCCAGCCCTCCTGGCCACGACGTCTGGGCGAGGCCCACAGGAAGGCCGCAAGGAGGGCACCAGAGGGCACGAGTCCGGCACGGGCTCCTCCCCAGTGCAGGAGGGTCAGGCCTCCGAGAGCGAGGGCTGAGGAGCAGACACAGCGGAGCCAGAGGAAGGGGACACACCGCAGCATAAAGGGAAAGAGAGCAGAATCAGCGGCTAAAACCAGCCACCTGGTGTGGAGGGAGAGGACAGAACAGGAGGGGCTGGGACACAGTCTGAGGAAGGAGAAAGCACGGGAAGAAGGGTGAAAGAGAAACGGGAGGCCGGAACTTGGGAGTCCTGCTTGGGAGGAGACCAGGAGGCCAAGGAGCAGGGCCGCTCACCCTCTCCGAGGGAATACACCTTGAAGCCAGACACCTTCTTGGCCAGGACGGACTTGGGCAGGTTGAGGAGGGCAGGGTTGTAGACAGGGAAGTCATGGTAATACTTCTCCAGGATCCACACTGCCACACGCTGGATGCTGCGGGGGAGAGGGCAGGAGGGGGAGGCAGAGAAGACAGACAAGGGGCGCAGGGGAGGGACACAGCAGGGCAGGTCAGCGGGGCAGGACAGGACAGAGGGCAGGGATAAGCTGCTTCCAAGAAGCCTGGCTTGGGGCCTGCGGCCTACTCACCAGGCCCCTAAGCCTTCCCCCGGGCTCGGCGTGCTACTCCTTCCCTGCTGTGCTGAAGCCCAGGGGAGAAAGGGCACTGGGCCAGGGTCCCCAGCCAGGGGTCACCTCCTCCCCTCCAGCATTCCCCTCAAGATTCCCTGCAGGACTAACGATAATCTGGGTAGCCAGGGGGGCATCCTGCCCACAAGTTTGGGGGGCCGAAGAACCTTCCTCCTTATCTTTTCCCTGGGGGGCCCTTCCTCTTGCCAGTTGATCTGAGTGCCCTCAACAGGCTGCGCCTCCAAGAGCTAGAAACGTGGTGATTCCAAAGAATCACACCTATCTCCTCTTTGGTCCATCCCTCTGTAAGATCCCCAGTCTCTGTTCATCTATTCACTCCCAGCTCCTAACTCCCACCCTATCTGCTCCAGGACCCATCAAGCAGCAAACACTGTTGAAAGCCTAGAATGTGCAGAGCACACAACTGCCCTCCCAGCCCTCGGAGCGCGCCACCTCCGGCCCGCCATCACACCCCGCCGCCCTGCGCCCCGCAGCCCCGTCCGCCCCCGCCCCAGGCCGGGCTGCCTGTCCCCACGCGCCTGCACCTGAGATGGCCCACGTTGTAGAAGCGGCTGGCCCCGTCGGTGGAGCGCACGACCTTGAGCGTGAACTGCGGCTGGAGCTGGCGCAGCTCCAGCAGGACCACGGCCAGGTAGTGCACAAAGAGCAGGGCGTCCACCAGCGACACGGCAAACTGCACCACGCCCTGGTAGCTGCGCTCGCGGGCGTCCAGGATGCGGACGCCGTAGAAGAGCCAGTAGGACACGACGAGCAGGAAGACGAGCACCATGAGCAGGGCGCGCAGCACGAAGACGCGCGGCAGAGCGGCCTTGGGCCGGCGGAAGAACAGGGCCCAGCTGCCCAGCAGCAGGATGAGCAGCTTGAAGGCCACGGAGATGAAGAGGCCTTCGCAGGCCGTCCCGCACGGCTCCAGCTCCTCCCGCCACAGCAGCGGTGGCAGCAGCAGGAAAGCCAGAGGCGTGAGGAAAGAGAGCAGGGCCAGCGTAGCCCCCGCCGCCACACCCAGGTGCCGGGAGCAGTCCAGCGGGACGCTGTCTTCCATGTCCTTGGCGATGCGCGTGAGGTCATCGTGGGAGATGCTGTGCTCCGAGGTGCCCGTTACCACTGTGGTCGTCTCCCCCCAGTTGTCGTCCTACAGCCGGAGCGCCGTGGTGATGGGGAAGAAGAGGAGGAGGAGGAGGAGGCAGGGACACGGGAGAAGAGGTGAGTGGGAAGAAGACAGAGAGCAAAGCAGGGAGAGGAGAAAAGAGAGTAATCAACACACACGCAGCCATCCAAGTATTTACTGGGCTCCACTGTCAGAGGAGTCTGGCGGGCTACGGTCCATGGAGTCACAAAGAGTCGGACCCAAATGGGAGACTAACACTTTCCCTGCATGCCCGAGTATGGCCTCTGCAGGGATGGCACATCTGAGACCTGGGCCCTCGGGGAGCTTCATGCCGTCAGCCAAACAAGAAAAACCTGCACATGCACCCTCAGAACAGAGGGTCCAAGAGAGATGCCAGGGAGCTGCTCAGTCAGAGAATGGGACCTGAGGTCAGACTCTCCAGGCAAAGCAGGCAGGCTCGAGCAACCCACTTGCAAGGCCAGGATGACCCGTGCTGTGCTGTGCTAAGTCGCTTCAGCCGTGTCCAGCTCTTTGCAACCCTTTGGACTGTAGCCCATCAGGCTTCTCTGTCCATGGGGTTCTCCAGGCAAGATTACTAGAATGGGTTGCCATGCCCTCCTCCAGGGAATCTTACCAACCCAGGGATCAAACCTGAGTCTCTTACATCTCCTGCATTGGCAGGCGGGCTCTTCACTGCTGGCACTGTCTGGGAAGCCCAAGGCCAGAGTAGGCAGTAGGTACCTATCAGAGTATGGAGGGCCACTCGAGGATCTGGTTAAGGGAGTGAGCTGACCAGGCAGCATGGGGGAGAGGAGAGGACACCGAGAAGGGACGGGGAAGGTGAGAGGCTAGCGCAGGGCATGCGAGACATGGTGCAGACTCAGGGCCACTCCGGGTCTCTGGTCTGCCTGGCTGGCTCTCCTGGCCCATCTGAATGGCCACCACATGGGCATTTCCCAAGGAAAGGGGAGTCTGAACAGAAAGCAGAAAGTGGAGGCACTGCCTGTCTCAGCTCAGGGAACCCGTGAGTAACCACAACCACTACACCTACACGTGTGCTCCAAGTTTCAAGAGCCTGGGCACACCCCCCAACAACAGAAGAGCTGATCAGGCTCACTGCAAGAACTCAGGAGGCCAGGTCTCTGGGAGAAGACGGGACTGGGAAAGAGGGAGAAAGATCATTTCCCTCAGGTGCTGATCTGCTTCCAAGCCCCAGGATTCCCCAGGGTCTCATGCCTCGTGAGATCTCCAGCTCCCTAAGATGCTCCCAAGAAGGAGAAATGATACATGGACCACCTCAGTCATCCCAAATCCCGCCTCTTCCCTCTTCTAGCACTGGGCGCTGCCTCCTGCCCTTCCTGCCAGGGGCACACAGAGGGCCAGAGAGGCCAGAGCAGGAGCAACCAGCCGAAAACCCCCTCCCATCTCCCCAAGCTCACTTCCTCCCTTTTCTCCATCAAATCCTCCCTCTGACCAGCGGGTGCTATTCTACAGTCAGACACCAGAGGGCACCAGAGTGCGCAGGGGAAACTTTGGGCTGCCACACCTCCAGCCCCCACCCACCACTGTCCTCCCACTCCAGATTCCCAGTCCCCTAACTGGCTGGCATGAGCCCAGAGAAGAGGCAATTCCCATTACACAGCCCAGGTCACATGGGTAATAAAAGATGAAGGAAGCTGCTGCTTCCAAAGGGATCTCTGAATTCTACCAAGATTCTACAGAATTCTACCGAGATGAGGCCCTACCTTGGGACCCTCAACAAAAGTATGACCCAAAATGCCCTCCTCTCTCTGTCGAAAGAGGCCAGGTTTCCAGTCCCTTCCCCTTCTGGATGGACCTCCAGCTTCTCCGGAGATCCGAGTGGAAACACCTGGTCCAGACCTCAGCCCCTGACGCTCACCCGCTCATCCCCTCTCGTGGACTCATTGTCCAGCAGGGGCTCCCCTGGAGCCTGGATCGTCACCGACTTGTCCCCCCGGCTCGCGTCTCGGCTCTTAGAGCGGTGTCGGTCCCGGCGGTCCCTGCAGCAGAAGGCCAGGGGAACAGGCACGGAAGGTCAAGGGGAGGACCCGTGCTTCTCAGCAGCCAGCTCCAGCCCGCCGGCCCTGTGGTGCCCCCACCCTGCTCCCCCACCTGGGTCAGCTCTCATGCACACCCACCTGTGCTTGCACACCCACCTGTGCTTGCGGGAGCTGCGGGAGTGGCCAGACTTGTAGGAATAGCCCGAGTACTGGGACTCGGTGTCCATGGCGTCTGAACGCCGTGCCTTGTAGCGCTCCAGGGCCACAGGCTGGGGCCTTCTGGGGGGCCCCCCTGCCACCTCCTTCAGCACCGGCTTCTTCAGGCCAAGGGGCACCTTCAGGAAATCAACCGTCACCCTGAGGGACTCTATTTTGCTGGACAGGTGGGCTTGTCTCAGAGAAAATCAAGCGGCGCTCCTGAGGAAAGGAAGCAGCTGGTTGGGATGGGGCTGGAGCTCTCTGTGGGGTCAGAGCAGAGAGGGAGGCCGTGCCCAGGAAGCAGCCGCAGGAAGCTCAGGGGAGCCTCGCTCCCACCTGAGAATGTCCCCCCCAGGCTCCTGCTCTGTCCAGTGGGCCCAGTTCCTCCTGCCCTGCCTCCTAGAAAGAGCAGCCCCAGACTGTGCCCTGGGGTGGGGGAAGATGACAGCAAAGGCCACCCAGAATGATTCAACTCTGGACCCCCTGCAGGGGAGAGCTGGGCAGCACTTTCCTATTCTCAGCCAGGAACACTGGAGAACGTGGGCTCTGGCCAGGCCAACTGGCTGGCCCAGTGTAGACCGCAGCAGGAGGCAGCTAGCTTCAGTCCAGAGGCTACCCCAGGCCTCTCATCTCCCATTCTTAATGTCTGAGTGCCCACAGTGGGCTGCCTATGGCTGCTTCTCTTGGCATTGTCTCCCCAGCATGTATGTCAAACATACCCACAGTTACTGTGAGGTTAAGCTGGCTGCTCCCCTTAAGGCTGTGTGTGTGTGTGTGTGTGTCTGTGTGTGTCTATGAGTGGCCTGACTTGTGTGCATGCACAAATGTGCTCACATGGCCAGGGTGAAGAATGTAAACTACATATCACGTGGTGAGGGGCAAGAGGGGAAGGTAAGCAGAAACCATTCTCTAAAAACCTGACATCCTGAACCAGGCAATGTCAGGAGCCTGTCTGACCGCTGTGGACCGAGGGGCAGCCTCTTTCTTCTACACTTTCAGCTTCCGGTTCAGCAGAGGAGAGGACCTCTCCTTCTCCCATCCTCCCTTAACTCTCACCCAACCCTGCTTACCACCTTACAACCCAGCCCCAACCCTTCACAAAAGCCCCCTTCACCCCCAGCACCCAGTGGTACATCCCTGGGCACTGAGCAGTTATTTCCCACCTTTACTCACTGAGTCATCACCTCTTGCTTAGGCCCCATCTAGAAACCATATCCCCTGCCAAGCCCTGAGTACAGTGGGGAAGAAACCCCGGACTCACAGCCCAGCAGGGTTGGTGCATGTAAACAGGTGCATATAAGCAACTAACCACATCGGTGATGAAAGGAGAAGGACGAGGACAGTATGACAGACAAGCCTGGGGAGCAGGGCTCCTTTAAACTGAGTGGTTCTGGAAAATCTGGGAGAACAACAACCAAGCCTGAAGGAGCACAGGGGCTAAGCAGGTAGAGTGGAGAGGAAAGCCTGCAGAGCAGACAGCCACCCACAGGAAGGCCAAAGGCGGCAGAGAGTTGGGTGGCCCAGTGGAGCCAACTGGGTGTGAGGAAGGGAGAGGCAATGGAAGGTGAGGCTGAAGAGGTGGCCAGGGGTCGGGGTATTGCAAACCCCATGGGTCAGGGAAAGGGTGCATGCATACTAAGTTGCTCAGTCATGTCAGACTCTTTTCGACCCCATGGACCATAGTCCACCAGGCTCCTCTGTCCATGGAAGTCTCCAGGCAAGAATACTGGAGTGGGTTGCCGTGCCCTTCTCCAGGGCATCTTCCCGATCCAGGGATCGAACTCGCGTCTCCTGTGACTCCTGCACTGCGGGCGGATTCTTCACCGCTGAGCCACCGGGGAAGCCCCGGGTTGCGGGAAGAGCTAGGTTAATTCAGCGGGAAGCCTGGGAAGGGTTTTCGGTCTCCAGACAGAGACTGGAAAGAAGGGAAGGCAGAAGCAGGGAGACGAGGAAGGGGGTGACTGCAGTGATGGGGCAGAGCAGCACAGGAGGTGTGGAGCGGCCACATTCGTGACATACGCTGGGCAGGACCGGCAGGACTTAACTGGACTGGCTGAGGGGGAGGGGAGCATCAAGATCTCTGGCCTGAGCGTGAGAGGAGGTGGCAGTGCCATTTCAGGTGGGAAGGCTGGGGAGGAATTGGTGAGTTTGGTTTCCGGCATGCTGAGTTCATGGCTGTGAGACAGGTAGTTAAACAGGCAGCTGAGGCTCAGAGGAGCTGGACTCAGAACAGAGTCTGAGCTGGAGGTATGGATGGTGTGCAAGGTCAAGGGAATGAATGGGATCAGCCAGTGAGAGGGTTAAATAGGGGGTCCCTCAGAACCCCAACATGTAAACATGTCCGAGGACACAGAACAGGCAAAGGGGCTGAGGCCATGAGGCCAGGGGAGCAAGGAGACCACAAGAATGGGCTCTCATGAAGCCAAGAATTCCTGTTTCAAGGCAGGAACAAAATCAGCCAGGTCACGTGCTGCCACGAGGCCAATTCTGCTAAGAACTAAAATGAATTTGCTTTATGTAGTTGTTAACTTTTCTCCAACCGAACTGAACCATCAGTAACTTGAGAATAAGAACCATGATTGGTACGGACTTGTAGCCTCCACCTTTCCATTGACACACGGCTAGTAACTGATACCGCCTGACTCTCAGGGAAAATGCAAACACTGAGGGAGATGAAATAAATGCTACCTCCATTCATTTATCTTCCTCACAGAGGTATGCGGAGACATTCCATGACCTGGTGACGTTTGTCCATAGCCCCATATCAAGACAAGTATACGATAAAGACACACTCGGGCAACGGAGACAACAATCTTCACCCACCCACCCTAAACCCTTCTAGAGACCTTAGCCACAAACAAGGCCCTATTCACGTTCTTATTTGCAAATTATGTTGGACTCTTCCAGCCCATCTCAAGAACCCATTCCCTGATATAGTTCAGACACGTCGCCTGCATCTCTCCTGTTGTGGTTCAGCCCATTCTTTCCGGTCTTCCTCCTACAAACTCAATTTCACCAGGAGGTTCAAAGAGAACACGTGGGTGACAGGGTGAGGGAAGTGGAGAAATAAAGAGGAAAAGGACTGCCACGGACTCGAGTCTAGACAGGGACACAATAACCCAGATTCTCTGAATTCTTACGTCTGCCAGAGGAGTCAACAGCAAAAAGAGCCTGGGATTTGCACCCGAGTATCTGAGCTTAAAACCTAACTCTCCCACTGAGGAGCTGTGTGCTCATGTGCAAGTTACTTAACTTTGCTGTACTTGGCAGCCTGGTAGCCTCATTGGTAAAACAGGGGAAATGATATTTTACATTAACACCTCATGGGGTTGTTGTTAAGTATTCTGGGGATAAAAGAAGTACTTTAACAAACTGCTCAGCAAGTAATAAGTTAAGCAATTAATACAATCTGACTTCACGGTCACTCCTGCTCCAATCCCCAGACACTTCCTCTGAGACTTGGGAAAAAGGTGGTATAAATAAATCTTGCTGCTTGTGCAACTAAAGTCACACACACAAACACTCACACATACACAGTAGATCACAACCACCACTTCAAACACAGCCAGGAGGGAAGCTGATGCCATTGTGCTTCCCCTACAGATAAATTTCAAACCAGACAGGGTGCCAGTCCCCTCCCAACCCTTTGTTCTAAACTGTTCCAGCCTAGAGCTCCCTACCTTCCTCCCAGCTGCTGATTAAAGACCCAACATAAACCTGGCTCCCCTGGCCTGCTTCTCCCACTCCTACCAACCCAACTCAAGGTACTCAGAAAGCACCCAAACATGCTGCTCCCTCCCCTTCCAAACAGAGAGGCCAAAAATGAACCCAGTTTCTGAGACCTTTGCCTACTATCTCATGGAGCACCCCAGGAATCTAACCCAAGCACTGGAGAGGCTATGGGGAGGGACTTAAGGTGAGAAACGAGAAGGGCAGAAGTTCCCCTTGTTTAATCGGACCCAGGAATCAGGGGTTTGGAGGGTCTCCCGGGTGGGCAGCATTCCCAGGGAAGAGGGTGGGGGAGGGGATCACTGGATGGGATCAACAAGTGGAAATATGGGAGGCAGGACAGACCGGGAGGGAAGTCCGGACTTCGTCCAGGGCAGGGAGGGCCCTGGTTTAAAGGGTGGGAGGCTGTAAAAGGGAATATGTTCCATTGCTTTTCACCATGCCCCCAACCCCACCTCAGACACAAAAACCCAGTGACTCGGTCCCCTGCTCAGGCCAACCATGGATTATCTGGGGTTAAAAGCAGGCCAGAGAGGAGTGAGGGAAGGAAGAGAAAGTCTGTCACAAAAAGGAGACCCTTCTCCTCTCCAAAGGCCTTTCAGAAATAAAATTAATGGAATGTGTCTCAGTATCATCCCATGAGGATTGGGGTGAGGACCGGGGGGAGAAACGTGGGGGCTTTTGTCCCTGCTGCCCAGCTTCTCCCACATTGATCACCATGGCAACCAAAGCCCCCTGTTGCCTAGGTGATGGCAGCCAGGTCCTGGAACCCATACCCAGCATCCAAAGCGAGAGAGGTTATGGAGGTGGGGGGTAGGGACAGAGCGGGAGAGAATGGGGTTTCTCCTCTGGCGGCCCCAGCTTTTGTATAAGCTCTGGGATCAGGTTTCTTCAGGAAACAATCAGAGGCCTTTGGAAAAAATACTCTCAGAACCTGGCAACAGGCAGAGGGAGTAAGGCCCTGGGTAGACTGGGAGGCATGGGAGGGCTTGGTGTTGGCCAAAAGGCAGACCAAGACTAGACCCATCCCCACTGCCCCACTCGGAGGAGCAGCCTAGGTGGGTGAGACCTTGGACACAGACTCGGCAGCCTCTGGCCAGGCGCGGGCTGAGGACCAGAAGGCGGGCGGCTCTGGCCACCACCTCTCCCCACTGCTCTAGGCCACCACACCACCGGGCCCAGCTCCTTTCAGGAGTGGGGAAACGGGGCAGTGAGGACGACCCGGAAGGGCTGGGGAAAGCACCGTGGGGGCAGGGCAACCAGGCGGAGAAGGGCGGGGAGGGACAGAACAGACACGCACCCAGAGGACAGGCCCGGGAGTTCCAGACCAGTGCTGCCACGGAAGGCACTCGCAGAGGAGTCCAGAATGGACTTCCAGCGGCAGCGGGCAAGAGGAAGAGAAAGAGGACAGGAGGCCAAAAGTTCTCCTCTGACAGGGGCAGCACTCTGATCGGACCATCTTTTAAACGAATGGCCTTCCTCTCCTCAGCCCAGGACAGCGGAAGGGTGGTCCTGCCTGGATGCAAGGAAGCGGATGTGATCACCCCTTCAGACCCCTCCTGCAGAGTTGTCTGTGGACCCTTGCCCACGAAAGGTCTCTGGTTCCTGTAGCCTTCACAAAGACTGAATCGCTGTGCTGCACAGCTGGCACTAACACAGCAGTGCAGATCAGCTATACTTCAGTTTTTTTTTTAGTGTCTGTTTTTAAGAACCTAAGTCTTACTGCATGTACCGTGCACCCCTCTCCCCACTAAAACGCATGGGAGGTGTGGCCATGTTGGCCCCCAGCCTCATGGCTCCCTAAGCGTCACCCACCACAGCCTCAGTGTCCAAGGATATCAATGTGAGTCCCACCCAAAATGCTGGATGCCCACCCTCCAGAAGGCCCGCCTCCCAGCCCGGTATCCAAGGAGCTAGATGTCTGTCCACAGAGACGGAGCCCCTTGCCAAGACATCAGCTAGTGGGAGGCAGGGCAGATTCCAAGTCACAGCTGACTGTCCGGCTTGG
This sequence comes from Cephalophus harveyi, assembly GCA_006410635.1. NCBI lineage: Eukaryota > Metazoa > Chordata > Mammalia > Artiodactyla > Bovidae > Cephalophus > Cephalophus harveyi. The sequence goes on along the minus strand of SJYT01043928.1, from coordinate 842,861 downwards.
TCCTCCCCTTGCCACATCGCTCCGAGTCTCACAGGCATGCTCAATCCAGGCCGCCCTCTCAGACACTGGTGGACACAGGAGGTGTCTGGTGTTGGGATTGGGGGAGGCAGCCCCTAACACACTCCCACGGAGGAGAGGGAAGTGCCAGGGCCTCTGACTGCGCCCGCATCATTCCCCATGCTCAGCCTTCCCACCACAGAAGGAACAGTGGGCTGACCCACGCAACTCTTGGTAGACTCCAGCGCTAACGCAGAAGAGGCCCTCCAAGGTGCAACCCCAAGTTTCACAGATGAAAAGGTAGGGCCCAGAGAAAAAAGGGCGCTCGCTCCTGGTACTGCATCTGAGGCAGCCCTTTCTGGCCTCTTTGTTAGAAAGACCTCACTGACACTGTGACTCGGGTGTGCTCCTCTCAGAGTGAGACCAGGTCCCTCCCTGGCACTCCTTCCAGACTCTGGTTCTTGAAACAGCCAAGACTAGAAGCTGGCCAGGACAGGAGAGAATTCACTGGCTCCTGCCTGTCCCTTCTTCTCTCCAGTGACATAGGGACAGAGACTGGACAGGCCTCAGCTTGTTGAGACAGTTGAGACTGAAGAGCCCCTTGCCCTAAAGAGGTAGTTCCCTTGCCCACCCAGCAACCACTCCTGCCTGAGGATCTCCACGTTTCCTCGTCATCCCCATCTAGCCGTGCACCGGGGACAAGCCCTCCATCCCAGAAGGCCCATGCTGGGTTCTCTCTACCACAAAAACAGCTGAGGCCCAAAGTGGGCCAGGACCAGCCCCAAGCCCTAGACCAAAAGGGGGTTTCGCCCCCAACCCTCATTCCTGTACCCTGAAAAAAACAATGTCCTTAAGTGACAATACCGTCCAGGGGGCCAGAGAGAACAGTTGGCTCTCAGTGGGCCGAGGGGTAAGAAAGAGCTGGACCCAAGAGTCCAAAAGCTGGCACCGAGCCCCGCCCCCGCCCTGTAAACCCGGCACTCTCCCAGGGCAGCCCCAGACATGAGCTCACCATCCTGAGAGCCCTAGGGCAGGGGGCAGGATCCCTCTCCTCCCTGGGCTGAGCAGCAGGGGAAGGCCCATGCTTGGGTCACCCAGACAGCCCATGCGGCTGTTTACCACCAGACCCCGGTGCAAGGAGCCTGCCGGGGAGGGCGGCGGGGGAGCCTCAGACTGGGCTCCTGGCCAGGATACCTGAGCTGATGTTCTAGCTGAAAGGAGCTGGGGGAGCCAGAGGCAGGCCTTTCTCCATCTATTTCCCTCACTTCCCTCTATCTAAAGCAAGAGGGAGGCTGAGTACCCTCCAAGTCCATAAACACACTTGAACACAGATACACACACGTGCACCCCCACACTCATATTCCCCCTCGGAAACCTGGAATGGCTCCTGACTGCCCCACCCAGCTCCACCCGCCCTGGCCAGGCAGGTTCTGTAGAGACCTGCTCCGCGTTCTCGCCAGCACCCCCACCCCCACCCCGGCGCTCAAAGCCCTGCTCGCAACGCACAGCACACAAGTACACGCATGTTGCACACACACCACAGCGGTCCATTCCCTGACTCCCCCAGACCCATTCCCAGTCCGTCTGGAAGGGAACCCTGGGTGGGAGGATGGAGCATGGGGCAGAAAGGGTGAGTAATCCCTTTGGCATCTCTCCCAGGGGCAGGCCAGAAGGGAGTCGGATGCTGAGCTGGTGAGAAGGGAACCAGGGCTTCTAGGTGGCTGGGTCCTCTGTTTAATTCTCACCCATGAGCAGCCCCCTAATTCCCACCCACCAGGCTCTGAACTTCTTTCTCCCTCAGCTGGAGGAAAGGCCCAACCCCTGCGTGCCCACCAGGTAAGCTGTGGAAGAGTCAGGCAGGAAAGCGGGCCCCGTGAGCTGTCCTCAGGGCCCGGAGAAGGTGGACCATGGTGGGCAGACAAGCTGGGTTGACCCAGAGGCCACGCCTCGCCCTCTTCTCAGCCTGCTCTCCGAGGTGGGCCCCAACCGTTCCTGACCCTGAGACCTACAAAGCCTGCTTGCCCAGCCGCCGCCTCGGGGTGGGGTCAGCGGGAATAGAAAGCAGCTTCTCAGGATGAGAAGTCAGCCACCTTAGGTCTGCACGTGGATGGGAAGAGCTGTGACGTGGGGACACGGGCAACAAAGGCCGGTCTGTGTGGCAAAAGCAGTAAGGTGCGCGACACAGTGTACTAGGGGCAGGGGTGGCAGACCCGGGTCTCCCCATCCTGAAAACCTTTTCCTCCTGCTTCATTCCAGGGCCTCTGACCTGGTAAATCACCCGGTTCTTATCTAGGGAAACCGCGCCAGCTGAAAGGCCCAAGCACCAACCAACCTCCTCCATCTTGACAAACCCACAACCTGAGGTTTTCACTCTTTCGGAGGAGCCGCAACATGCCCCAACCCTTGTATCTGCCACCCCAATCCTGCAGTAAAGCAGGTGACAAAATAAGAGCTTCTGTTCATACTCGGTTGCTTTTTAAGTCACTGCAGTCACACCTCCTCGGGCTCAGCACCTGCCTCTGCGCACCCCCACTCCTTAAAAGGCCAGAGCCCCTCCCCAGACTCCCTACACAGACACACCCTCTCTTCTAGCCAGAGTGGGGGAGCCACGAACTCTCTGGTGAAACTCTCTGGCGTCTGAGGGATACTGTTAGGGGGCTGCTAGAAAACTCTCCAGGGAGAGCCAGGCCCTTCCAAACAAAACAAGACTCCATGGGTCACGGTGCTGGAGCCTCCACGTGCGAAGTGACCCAGCAGAGAGGAAGAGGCCAGCCCCCGAGGACGTTCTGTCCAGGCCTGCCCCAGGCTGTGCCAGCAAGCTGCTCCACCCTGGAGACCCCCATTCTTCCAGCAGACTGACACCTTCTCTAAGGACAGACTTCTTTTACGTCTCAGGCTGACATCTGGACTCATGTCTGCTTTTCAGGAGACAGGGAAACTATTCAAGTTCAAGAATAAAGGCAATGATGAGCAAACCAGAACAAACGAAACGAGAGGATGTTGAGTCCCACCCAAAATGCTGGATGCCCACCCTCCAGAAGGCCCGCCTCCCAGCCCGGTATCCAAGGAGCTAGATGTCTGTCCACAGAGACGGAGCCCCTTGCCAAGACATCAGCTAGTGGGAGGCAGGGCAGATTCCAAGTCACAGCTGACTGTCCGGCTTGGTCCTCCCCTTGCCACATCGCTCCGAGTCTCACAGGCATGCTCAATCCAGGCCGCCCTCTCAGACACTGGTGGACACAGGAGGTGTCTGGTGTTGGGACTGGGGGAGGCAGCCCCTAACACACTCCCACGGAGGAGAGGGAAGTGCCAGGGCCTCTGACTGCGCCCGCATCATTCCCCATGCTCAGCCTTCCCACCACAGAAGGAACAGTGGGCTGACCCACGCAACTCTTGGTAGACTCCAGCGCTAACGCAGAAGAGGCCCTCCAAGGTGCAACCCCAAGTTTCACAGATGAAAAGGTAGGGCCCAGAGAAAAAAGGGCGCTCGCTCCTGGTACTGCATCTGAGGCAGCCCTTTCTGGCCTCTTTGTTAGAAAGACCTCACTGACACTGTGACTCGGGTGTGCTCCTCTCAGAGTGAGACCAGGTCCCTCCCTGGCACTCCTTCCAGACTCTGGTTCTTGAAACAGCCAAGACTAGAAGCTGGCCAGGACAGGAGAGAATTCACTGGCTCCTGCCTGTCCCTTCTTCTCTCCAGTGACATAGGGACAGAGACTGGACAGGCCTCAGCTTGTTGAGACAGTTGAGACTGAAGAGCCCCTTGCCCTAAAGAGGTAGTTCCCTTGCCCACCCAGCAACCACTCCTGCCTGAGGATCTCCACGTTTCCTCGTCATCCCCATCTAGCCGTGCACCGGGGACAAGCCCTCCATCCCAGAAGGCCCATGCTGGGTTCTCTCTACCACAAAAACAGCTGAGGCCCAAAGTGGGCCAGGACCAGCCCCAAGCCCTAGACCAAAAGGGGGTTTCGCCCCCAACCCTCATTCCTGTACCCTGAAAAAAACAATGTCCTTAAGTGACAATACCGTCCAGGGGGCCAGAGAGAACAGTTGGCTCTCAGTGGGCCGAGGGGTAAGAAAGAGCTGGACCCAAGAGTCCAAAAGCTGGCACCGAGCCCCGCCCCCGCCCTGTAAACCCGGCACTCTCCCAGGGCAGCCCCAGACATGAGCTCACCATCCTGAGAGCCCTAGGGCAGGGGGCAGGATCCCTCTCCTCCCTGGGCTGAGCAGCAGGGGAAGGCCCATGCTTGGGTCACCCAGACAGCCCATGCGGCTGTTTACCACCAGACCCCGGTGCAAGGAGCCTGCCGGGGAGGGCGGCGGGGGAGCCTCAGACTGGGCTCCTGGCCAGGATACCTGAGCTGATGTTCTAGCTGAAAGGAGCTGGGGGAGCCAGAGGCAGGCCTTTCTCCATCTATTTCCCTCACTTCCCTCTATCTAAAGCAAGAGGGAGGCTGAGTACCCTCCAAGTCCATAAACACACTTGAACACAGATACACACACGTGCACCCCCACACTCATATTCCCCCTCGGAAACCTGGAATGGCTCCTGACTGCCCCACCCAGCTCCACCCGCCCTGGCCAGGCAGGTTCTGTAGAGACCTGCTCCGCGTTCTCGCCAGCACCCCCACCCCCACCCCGGCGCTCAAAGCCCTGCTCGCAACGCACAGCACACAAGTACACGCATGTTGCACACACACCACAGCGGTCCATTCCCTGACTCCCCCAGACCCATTCCCAGTCCGTCTGGAAGGGAACCCTGGGTGGGAGGATGGAGCATGGGGCAGAAAGGGTGAGTAATCCCTTTGGCATCTCTCCCAGGGGCAGGCCAGAAGGGAGTCGGATGCTGAGCTGGTGAGAAGGGAACCAGGGCTTCTAGGTGGCTGGGTCCTCTGTTTAATTCTCACCCATGAGCAGCCCCCTAATTCCCACCCACCAGGCTCTGAACTTCTTTCTCCCTCAGCTGGAGGAAAGGCCCAACCCCTGCGTGCCCACCAGGTAAGCTGTGGAAGAGTCAGGCAGGAAAGCGGGCCCCGTGAGCTGTCCTCAGGGCCCGGAGAAGGTGGACCATGGTGGGCAGACAAGCTGGGTTGACCCAGAGGCCACGCCTCGCCCTCTTCTCAGCCTGCTCTCCGAGGTGGGCCCCAACCGTTCCTGACCCTGAGACCTACAAAGCCTGCTTGCCCAGCCGCCGCCTCGGGGTGGGGTCAGCGGGAATAGAAAGCAGCTTCTCAGGATGAGAAGTCAGCCACCTTAGGTCTGCACGTGGATGGGAAGAGCTGTGACGTGGGGACACGGGCAACAAAGGCCGGTCTGTGTGGCAAAAGCAGTAAGGTGCGCGACACAGTGTACTAGGGGCAGGGGTGGCAGACCCGGGTCTCCCCATCCTGAAAACCTTTTCCTCCTGCTTCATTCCAGGGCCTCTGACCTGGTAAATCACCCGGTTCTTATCTAGGGAAACCGCGCCAGCTGAAAGGCCCAAGCACCAACCAACCTCCTCCATCTTGACAAACCCACAACCTGAGGTTTTCACTCTTTCGGAGGAGCCGCAACATGCCCCAACCCTTGTATCTGCCACCCCAATCCTGCAGTAAAGCAGGTGACAAAATAAGAGCTTCTGTTCATACTCGGTTGCTTTTTAAGTCACTGCAGTCACACCTCCTCGGGCTCAGCACCTGCCTCTGCGCACCCCCACTCCTTAAAAGGCCAGAGCCCCTCCCCAGACTCCCTACACAGACACACCCTCTCTTCTAGCCAGAGTGGGGGAGCCACGAACTCTCTGGTGAAACTCTCTGGCGTCTGAGGGATACTGTTAGGGGGCTGCTAGAAAACTCTCCAGGGAGAGCCAGGCCCTTCCAAACAAAACAAGACTCCATGGGTCACGGTGCTGGAGCCTCCACGTGCGAAGTGACCCAGCAGAGAGGAAGAGGCCAGCCCCCGAGGACGTTCTGTCCAGGCCTGCCCCAGGCTGTGCCAGCAAGCTGCTCCACCCTGGAGACCCCCATTCTTCCAGCAGACTGACACCTTCTCTAAGGACAGACTTCTTTTACGTCTCAGGCTGACATCTGGACTCATGTCTGCTTTTCAGGAGACAGGGAAACTATTCAAGTTCAAGAATAAAGGCAATGATGAGCAAACCAGAACAAACGAAACGAGAGGATGGAAAGGTGGAAAGCGCGCTTTGGGAAATGGAAGAGAAATGACATCAGACAGACCTGGCACAGCCTCTGAGGAGCTACGTAACCTTAGATGAGCCCCTGGCCCTCTCTAAACCTACTTTCTCATCTGCAAAATAAACCTCAGTTTTCTCACCTGCAAAATGGGGATAATGGTGACAACCTCAGAAGGTGGAGGATTCCACGAAATAATGTATACAGAATATCACAGACTCAAGCACATAATAGATGCTCAATAAAATGTTAGTTTTCCCACCTCTTTCTCCAACAGAGAGTGAGCAGCCAGTTCCTTTCACTCACTCCCTGTTCCCAAAACCTCACTGTGAGAAGTAAGACGCCACCCAGAATAAGACGGAACCAACACTTTGGCTACCGTGTTGGCCTCAGCCCCTATATGACGGCCGCTCTCTAACCTAGACCACACCCAGATCTGAGAGAGCAGCCGAAACCCCTCATCCCACTCTCTGCCTCTTTCCTCGGAGGCTTCTGGATTCCCCAGCCTCCCTGTTGCCCTCCCTCCTTCCACATTTAGAGTGAGGCAGGGCCTGGGCTCTAATCACCTCCTTCTCTCCTGCAGGTGCTAAGCCCAGCTGTGTGTGGAGTGGTAGAGGGGCCCCCAAGCCTCCCGCCCCCCTCCTCGGAGGCTCCTGGATTCCCCAGCCTCCCTGTTGCCCTCCCTCCTTCCACATTTAGAGTGAGGCAGGGCCTGGGCTCTAATCACCTCCTTCTCTCCTGCAGGTGCTAAGCCCAGCTGTGTGTGGAGTGGTAGAGGGGCCCCCAAGCCTCCCGCCCCCCTCAACCCTCAGCTTCTTCCCACTCTCCCCTCTCACTGCCCCACCCTGATTACCGGGATATCCTCGGCTCTGCTGATTCTAAGCCGCTTCTCCCAAGCCCGTTCCCAGCTGGTGTCTGTAATTACCAGCCTTGCCAGGGGCATCAGACAGGCACTGCAACACCTAATTTCCAAAGTGCTCTTGGAAATTAAGTAGAGGCCGTACGAGGCCTCTACTCTGTACCAAGCAGGGTGGAGAGAAGGATGGAGGGATTCTTCCTGACCCACCTCATTTCCCTCCAGAACACAGGAGAAAAGGTGACAGAAGGCTGCCCAAGCCAGATCAGCAAGACAGGATTAAGAAAAAGGGAAGGCTTCTGGGGAATGGGTGTGAGTAGGATTTACTCCCAGGCCTTTTCCTTCATCTCTGCTATCAAAATCTCCCCATGAACAAGGTCACCCACCCAGAGAGTGTGAGAGAAATTTCAGGTCAATTCAGAGAGAGAGGAAGTCAGTGCCCAGTAAAACAAGAAGATGGGTACCCACGGGGATGACGGCAGATGCATACAGGAGGGAGCTGCCCAGGAAGGAGCAAAGAAAGCAAGCTTTTAAAAGTCCCATCTGCAACCCAGACTCTGAGAACACGCAATAACATCCCAGCCTCTCCTCTCCCTAATACCTCCAACCCCACCCACCACACACAGCTTCGTTTCATAGGCAGGAAAACTGAGGCCAAACCCCCAGTTAATACTTCAGGATCCAGTAACACCCGCTGCATGCGGCTCCCCGGCACCCCTGCTCCTTCTTGCTCGTGCTCAGCCTCTACCTGCAGCGCCCTCCCAAGTCCCTCCCTGCTTGCCTAACTCATCCTTTAAATCCAGCTAAGGTGGACCCTCAAGGCTAACCCTGAATCTTCACTGGAAGGACTGAGGCTGAAGATGAAGCCCCAGTACTTTGGCCACCTGACTTAAAGAGCCAGCTCAGTGGAAACGACCCTGATGCTGGGAAAGACTGAAGGCAGGAGGAGAAGAAGGCAATAGAGGATGAGATGGTTGGATAGCATCAACGACTCGATGGACATGAGTTTGAGCAAACTCTGGGAGATAGTGGAGGACAGGGAAGTCTGGCGTGCTGCATTCCACAGAGTTGCAAAGAGTCGGACATGACTTAACCACTGAATAACAAAGTTTGATCCACACAGTGGAATATCATTCAACCACAAAAAGGAGTGGAGTTATGATGCTCTAATGTAGATGAGCCATGAAAAAATTATGTTAAGTGAAGGAAGACAGACACAAAGGGTCACACATTGCACCATTCCATTTACATGAAATATCTTGAATAGGTAAACTCATAGAGATAGAATGCAGACTGGTACTTGCCAACGGCTGGGAGAAAGGGAACGGGGAGCAACCTCTTAATGCGTACAGGTTTCCTTTGGGGATAATGAAAGTGTTTTCAGATAGAGGCAGTGGTTGCACAACACTACAGGTGTATGAAGTGCCACTGTTCACTTTAAAACAGCTAACTTTAGGGAATCCCCCAGTGGTCCAGTGGTTAGGACTCCATGCTTTCACTGCTGAGGGTGTAGGTTCAATCCCTGATGGGGGAACTAAGATCCCACAGGTTGCATGTGCAGCCAAAATAAATCAATAAACTGGCTAATTTTATGTTTTGTGAATTTCACCTCAGTTCAACAATTTCCAGTGGTCACATACAGTTATGTACAGTTGCAACAGTTGGACCATAAAGAAGGCAGAATGCCAAAGAATTTGTGCCTTCAAACTGTGGTGCTGGAGAAGACTCCTGAAAGTCCCTTGGACAGCAAGGAGATCAAACCAGACCATCTTAAGGGAGAATATTCACTGGAAGGACAGATGCTCAAGCTGAAGCTCCAGTATTTTGGTCATCTGATGTGAACAGACAACTCATTGGAAAAGTCCCTGATGCTGGGAAAGGTTGAAGGCAGAAGGAGAAGAGGGCATCAGAGGATGATATAGTTGGATGGCATCACTGATGCAAAGAACATGAACTTGGACAAACTCCAGGAGATGGTGAGGGACAGACAAGCCTGGCGTGCCGCAGTCCATGGGGTCACAAAGAGTCAGACACGACTGGGCGACAGAACAACAACAAAAACTTCCAATGAACGGCCCATCTCCTCTGGGAAGTCTCCCAGCCCCCCACATCTGGACCAAGCACTTTTGCTCCATGCTCTGGTAGCCTCAACACACCTCCGTATACTACTCACCAGGTTACAGTGAATCGGCATGTTTATGCACGTCTGCTCTGGGAAAGCCCATCTTCTTCACCCTCCATGCCTGTACTTCACACAGCGCCTGGCAGAGAGTAGGCAGTGCCCAACATGGTCTGCCAGAAGAAGTGCAGAACCAAAGTCTAGTTCTCCCCCCGCCAACCCAGAACCCACTCCCTTACTAATCATCCATCAGAACAGGAACCGTTCCAGTTATCACTTGGTGAGGGCGTCCCAAGTGCCAGGCACTGTGTGAAGTGCTATTACTTCATTTAATCCTCACAAATGGGCTTCCCTGGTGGCTCAGTGGTAAAGAATCCACCTGTGGTGCAGTAGTCGCAGGAGCCACGGGTTCATTCCCTGGGTGGGGAAGATCCACTGGAGAAGGGCATGGCAACCCACTCCAGTATTCTTGCCTAGAGAATCCCCATGGGCAGAGGAGCCCGGTGGGCTACAGTCCATGGGATCCCAAAGAGTCAGACATGACTGAAGTGACTTAGCACACACGCACAATCCTCATAAACCTAAGAGGTAGGGCCTATTATTAACTCCATTTTACAGGTGAGGCTTCAAAAGTTATCTAGTCTATCCAAGGTTTCAGATCTAGGAAGTGGCAAAACCAGAATTTAACAGCAAGCTGACTCCCAGGGAAGGAAGCCAATCTGGGGTGGCAAGATGGTGTCTTAAGACATCTAAGAGGCTAAGGAATGGGTTTTAAGAACTTGCCCAATGTCTTAACACTCCTAAGTCCTAATTCCAGCCAACTCTGCTGGACTCTTCACTTTGGCCTCACAGTGTGAGATACTCGGGGAAAAATAGCAAAGAAGGCTTGAGATCCTCAAACTCAGGCGATGGGGGTGGGGGTCCCAGATGTCTTCCCCATTCTGCTGGATGCTTCTATAAGTCAAGTTCACGCCCCCTTGACTGGAAGGGGCTCTTGGAAACCAAATGAGCAAATAAAAGTCTGTCCTGCTCTAGAGCCAGGGAAGGGTACCCTTCCTCAGATCTTGAAGAAGCAGAAGGAGCCGAGGGGGTATACCAGAGAGGTCAGCCCCCAGAAGAATTAGAGGGAGAGAGGGAAGGAGCAAGACGATGGGGGCGGAGGGGCCAACTCGACCACTAGTTCCAATCTGAAGTACTTTCAAAGGCGGCCTTCCCTAAGGTCTGACCACAAGTCCTCCTTCTTGGAAGAGCTCCCCACCCGCCAAACACACCAGTATAATATATTATGCATTCAATCAGAGGACAGAAGCAAACAAGGTACCCCAGAGCACACCATCCTAGATTCAAGTGCCTCACTCACCCCTGGGCACCTTACCCAATGGATAGGTGTCAGGTTTGGGGCAATCATGCATTTTTTTTAATCCAGTCTTTTCCTTCTCTGCCCCACCTCTAGTCCCAAAATTTTCTAACTCTTTCTGCTCTTACCACGGGGACTTAAGAAAGGTGGGGAGCCCTGGGGGCTAAAATGCAAACATTCCAACTGCACATGGCCCTCAAGGACTCCCATTAGGGAATTAGCCAGAGACCCTGACAGGCCTATGCATTCACAGTCTCAGCTTCTAAAGCTGGATGCCTCGACCAGTTCCTCTGGCAGCAAGAGGAAAATGACTGAGAGTGAGATGTGCAAACAAGATGCATGCCTGCCCTTCCCCTTCATCCCAAAAGAGAAATAATAACAGAGAGAAAACAGCCCTCAGTGGGTGCTTGCCCCTTCCTCGACATAGGGACAGCCGCCCTCCGAGCAAGTTGAGCCCCCTATCCATCACCCTCAGACCTGGCCCCAGATCGCATCTCCACCCCAGTCATGCTTCTCACCAGGAAAAAGGGGAAAACTGTGAGATAAATCTGTACAAACTCCTGAAAAAAACATCCCCCGCTGCTCTCCCCAGAGCTCCCATGCCACCTTCTGAACCCCGTGCAACAGAGAACCGAAGATGTCCGGACCAGGTCTCATCCCTCCAGACGTGCTCCTTCCCCCGCCTCTATCCCATACCAGAATCCCCAGCCTCCTCAGGAACTGTAGGATCCCAGAGGCAGGGCAGAGTGGGCTCTGAAGCAGCAAACTCCAAGGCGGCTTTACAACACAAGTGGGGCCTGAAGGGGCTGAACATGGGCTGAGAAGCCAAGAATGTGGCCTCTCCAAGTACAAGAACCCAACAACCTATAAGATGGAATAAGAGGATATCCGTCTGATTCTTTTCCCCGACTTCTCCAATCCCCCAGACTCCCCTTGGACTACAACCCAAATCCCTAGTGCGTATTCCCCGCCACACACACAACCTTTATCTAGAAAAGCCCATTTCCCAAAACAGGTACCTCAGGGGTCTCAGATACTTAAAACCACTGCAGGGCACTACCCTCAAAACCACGGCAGGGCATCCAAGAAGTCTCAGAACCCCTCTTGGCAGGGACAGCCCTCCCTTTGGGCTCCCTGCCAAGAAAATCCGCCTGCAGAGGCAAGTGGCAGTACCCCCACACACACTCAGAAATACACACAGCACCTAAGGCAGGCACACGATGGCACTTATCAACACAGGTTGTACACAAGAGAACTCAGATTCACTCACATCTCTTTCTAGTACACAGGTGTACACACACCTACCCAGGTACACCCTATTCTGCTCTTACACACCCACCTTCCTCAGAACCTCTTTTCCATAAACCAGTTTCTCCCCAGTTCACACACAGAGACACACACCCCTTCCCCAGAGTATACCCATAAATATACATATCCAAACACACCACACATGCATGATCAGCTGCTCCTGCGTGCACACACACTCAGGCACAGAAAAACACCTTCCTCTCCAAATCCAGGGGCCCACCTGCAGGGGCACGTAGCATGTCAAGGCGCACACATACACAAAAACAAAAGAATCACGCACACTGATGCTTCACCAAGCCTCTAAAACTCACCAATGCAGAGCCCACAGCCCCTTAGACGGGTAAAGACAAGTGGAGAGAAGGATGCCGGCGCCTGTCCTCTGGGCCCTGGGATACAGTGCCGGGGTCTCCAGCCTCCAGCCCCATCCTCCAGCCGCACACACGCCCCCTCCACTCTCCTCGGGCGGCTCCCGGGACTCCACCTCACGCCCTGAACGCATACCTGCCCGGGGTCTTCCCCACACTCCTGAGGTGTGTATGCACCCCTAGACATCCTCGCCTTCCAGTACCTCCAGACTGCGATCCTTTCACTGCCTCTGCCTCCACCTCCAACACACACGCTCCCGAGTCTCCAGCTCCAACCGGCTCCCCTGGGAACACTGAGGCCCCCGCCTCGGCCCCGGGCCCAGGAAAGTCCCCGGCTCTCCAGGCCCGGGCTCCGCCCCCTCCCCAAGCGCCCCTTCCTCTCCCCAAAGTTGGGGGGCACTCCGCTGTGCAGTGGGGGGATGGACCGGAAGGGGGCTACCCCACGCCCCCTTTCCCCATAAGCCACCCCGCTCGCTCCGGGGCTGGGCACCCCTGGCCCCTTGCATGATTGTCCCTCTTTCTGTTTCTTTTTTTTTTTTTCCAACTTTGCTCGCGCCCCCGCGGCCCGGCACTCACCCGCCGCTGCGAACTGCCGGGTGGGCTCGGCCGGCGCCCGGCTCGGCCCGGCGCCTTTGTATCCGCAGCGTTCGGGTCGCTCCGAACTCCGCGCTCGTAGACGGGCAGCGCGGACGTTGGGGGGTGTAGAGGGGGGCTCCTGAGTCCGGTCGCCCCCTTTCCGTCCCAGACCGCTGTCTCTTCCCCCTCAGGGCCCCGGGGGCAGGGGGCCAGAGGGGAATGGGGGGCGCTCAAGCTCCCATGGCGGGACCAAGGATCAAGGAATCAGGGATCAGGAATCAGATCGGGAGCCCGCGGAGGAGGGGGAGTAGGGGGCAGAGGGGGAGGGGACGGGAGCCGAGGGGGTGCAGGGGGCGGGGGAGCGCGCGCTCCCGGGTGCCGCCTCCCGGCTGTTCCCGCAGCCGCCGGCCCGCCCGCCGCCGCGTCCATTGTCTGCGGCCCCGCTCTTCCCCGAGTCGCCGCCTCCCCCCCAGCCCTTCGCATCCAGATGCCCGGCGGCCCCCCCAGGATCCTGGGAATCGGCAGCGGGGCTGTGACCCCGGGCCAGGACAGTGGTCTGGGAGATGCCTCGATTCCTGGCCTGGGCCCAGCCCGCAGCCCCTCCTGGGGCTGTTTCCCTCCACCCGCCTGCGGGAGACCTAGCCCCCAGACCCTCGGGGATGGCGATGTTCAATTCTTAGGGCCACAGACCCGGCTACACGAAATCCAGTGGAATCTGGGACGTGGAAAGATTGAGTTTTACCCCCCGAGGGCTGCGAGAAGAGAAAGTCATCCATGATTTTAATTACTGGCGAGAAACGCTCCCTTCTTGCCATTCATACGGGAGTTTTTCTGACACTGTTACCACCATATCCCCCCGCTTCCCAAAATAATTTAATTACTTGGTGTTCTAGCTGCGAGCGGCGACCGCCCAGTCAGTCTGGGATGCTCTCTCATTAACACTTTTTTCCTCCCCTCTGGTTTGAGCGTTGGGATTAATTACAGAGGGAACCCTGCCCTGGGGGAGTGGGGGAGGGGGGGACGACGAGGGCGCCCGGGAGTTTGGATGGCGGGGGAGAGAGGCCCTTCTCCCAGGAAACCTCCAAGTGTAAAAATGCGTTGGCCTGTCGGGTCCCTAACCCCAAGCAGGCAAGGCTGCGGTCCCCAGGGGTTTCACATATCCTGGAGCTCTTAGCACTACACAAGGCTTGTAGAGTATCACCAGTATCCGACATAATCAGGCATTCCTGCCTTAGAGTACACCAAGAAACCAGTTAGGTTCATGAAGTTGGGTCATAATCGCTTTGAACCCAAAGAGATTGACCCCCATTATAAAAGTCTGGGTTTGTGAGAAGTCTATGTAGCCCTTGGAGTGAGTGAAAGCAAAAGTATTATTACAATATCATTAGTATTGTGTGCAATTCTCCACTTAGAATAGTAATACTTCAAAAGCACCTTTGCACACTTCTCCAGCAGGGCAAGGTCTCTCCACATTCTCAACATCCTCTGGCTTCCAATCCTGATACCTTCTCACCCAACCCTGTGATTAAAAGTCTCAGGGTAGGAGACTCCCAGACTCTGTTCCTGACTTGTTTGGGGATTTTTCTCCTCTCCGATGAAAAATTTTTTTTGAGACTTAACCTCATTCCCTTTGGTCATCCATTCTAACCTGACCAAAGATGAGAACAAAGTCATCTTTGTCCCCTGCACTGTGACCATTCCAATACGTCATTCTTTAGGTCTTAAGAGAGCCTTAGGACACACTTCCCTTCTTCACCCAAACACTTGCCTTTCTTCATCCTCTTTCCCACATCACAGGTCAGCAAGTGACTCAGCACCAAGGCTACATGAAATGTGCAGACTCATCATTTCAGGTACCCAAGTCCCTGCATGCATCTGAGTGCTCATGTACTGGGTGCCTATCACGTGCCAGGCCCTGGGCTGCACTGGGGGCCTTGGCGGTGCCCATGACCAGCTGTGTGGGGGATAGCTGGCAGGAGAGCTGGGGAAGGATAAAGGGAGGTAGGCCCTGGGCTGCACTGGGGGCCTTGGCGGTGCCCATGACCAGCTGTGTGGGGGATAGCTGGCAGGAGAGCTGGGGAAGGATAAAGGGAGGTAGGCTTAGGGTACTACCAGCTCTGCCCAGAGCACCCCCCCACACCCCCGTGCTGGCAGCAAGTGTGCAATTTGACACAGTGTCAGGCTTGCCCTAGCTGCCACAGCCCTGGCTGACTACCCAGCAGGTTTACTGTGAACTGTGTTCAACATGATGGTAGCCTGTTTCACAGGCCTCAAAAGGGCCCAAAGAATGGGAAACATGACTTCTGCTGCCAGAATTACAGATAACTCTGTAGTTTCTCCCCACCTAAAGCTTGAAACCTAAGTCAGGAAGTCAACAAATGAAGCTTCAGGATTAACAGAAATCAGGCATCAAACTGGAATAAGTTCATCCCTCTTCTCTCTCTGAGGATGAGATTGGGGGCTTTCACTTTTAGCTCTGTAACGAAACCACTGGATTACAGAGGAGAGGTCCAACATTAAATCTGATTGGTGTGTGTGTGTCCCATGCATCTAATCTCCGAACTGCCCTCCACCCTAACCCCCAGGATGGAAGCCCATCTGGACTTCACATATCCTTAATTCACAGAATGAAGAAATGGAGACCCAAAGAAGAGGCCCATGCACCTTGGGGCCCAAGGGAACTAGTCTAATTCTTTAGCAGGGAGGAGAATGTTGAGGTGACAGGATTTCCCAAAGAGGTCAACTGACAGTGACAGAGGGAGGTCAGGAGCCTGAAGGACAACAGAGTGGAGCAGACTGGAGTTCAAACGCACAGCTCCTAACTTGGAGCACATAGGCAAGTTTCTTAATTTCTTCAAGCCTCAACTTCTGCATATGAAATGGAACTAATAAGGTAACAGAAGGAACCCCCTCGCAAAGCCATAGTGCCCCAATCCATGCCCAACCAAACTTCCCCATTCTGTTATGTGCCTCGGGGATTCCTGGTGCTTTGGTGAATCTTGATTTAGGAAGGCGGCATCCAGACAAAAGCCAGAGTCCTCAGTAATAATCCTTTCAACTCCTTACCAACTCATGGGCCTGAGGCAGCAGGGTTGGGACAGGCCGACCACAGGCCCCTCCGGAGCCCTGGAAGTTGGAGTCTCCAGCGGAGATGCAAAGGGCTCGAGACATGGCAGTGGACACTCTCCAGGAAAGGTCCGCTCTGAAGGAGTATGTGCTTTACATGCAGATGAAGCTGTTCCCAGAAGTAAGGGCCTGCACCAGAATGACAAAGGTTAGGTCTTCAATTCTGGTGAAAAGTATGGCCCTTCCCCAGCTTCACTGCTTAGAAAGAGGAATCCTTAGTATCTTGACCAGATATGGAATTTACAGCCTATAGGATGGCCATCAAAGGTTTCCAGTGTCAGTGATTAACAATATCAGCCACCTCCCAGGTACAGGGAACCCCAGTAATGTACCCCATGCAGGATCAGAACCACCATCTTTTTGTAACCCTGTTGATAAAACTGGGGACAGTTCCATCTCCCAGGTTAACTCATGCCTTCTCCCCAGCACCCGCTTTCCTAGAAAGGCTAGTCTCAGTGCTTACAATAGATTTCCAAACCCAGTTTGTATTGTGAAATAACTGGATTATTTTCACTTTCAGTGAAAAAGGAAACAAACAAACTAATAAAAAGCCCTTCCTTGATTAAGAACTGTGAGATGTAATAGGTTTACTGTGAGGAGTCTCTTTCAGATAAGCTCCTGATCTCTTTGAGAACAAGGACCAAACCTCATTCATATTCACATGAATGTCACATAAAAGTCACTAAGTTAGTACTAGTTTCCTTCCCTTCTAACTTTCCTTCTCTTTCTCTATTCCACATGCACATATGTGTGCTAACTCACTTCAGTCGTGTCCAAGTCTGTGCAACCCTATGGACCATAGCCCGCCGGGCTCCTCTGTCCATGGGATTCTCCAGGCAAGAATACTGGAGTGGGTTGCCATGCCCTCCTCCAGGGGATTAATAATAATCCATGGGATTTTCCAGGCAAGAGTACTGGAGTGGGGTGCCATTGCCTTCTCCGCATATTCACATGAATGTCACATAAAAGTCACTAAGTTAGTACTAGTTTCCTTCCCTTCTAACTTTCCTTCTCTTTCTCTGTTCCACATGCACATATGTGTGCTAACTCACTTCAGTCGTGTCCAAGTCTGTGCAACCCTATGGACCATAGCCCACCGGGCTCCTCTGTCCATGGGATTCTCCAGGCAAGAATACTGGAGTGGGTTGCCATGCCCTCCTCCAGGGGATCTTCCCAATCCAGGGATTGGCCTACATCTCTTTGTCTCCTGCATTGCCCAGAGGGTTCTTTACCACTAGCGCCACTTGGGAAGCCCCTCTAATTCCTCACCTATCCCCAAACTTTACTATTCCCTATTCGTCCAATCTTTATCAAGTGCGAGCTTCCTCGATCCCATCCTATTATCACCAATTTTAAAAGTTGCCTATAATTAAACCAGTGGTTCTCAACCGTGACTGCAGATTTTAATCACCAGGGAAGCTCTGAAAACATAGCAATACCCAGGACCCATGCCAGACTAATTAAACCAGAAACTTCCAGGTTGTAGCCGAGCTATCTGCACTTTTGTGTGTGTGTTACACTGGATATTTGTTGCTGCACGAGGGCTTTCTCTAGTTGTGGTGCACAGGCTTTTCTTTGCAGTGGCTTCTCTTGGTGTGGAGCACGGGGCTCTAGGGTGCTTGGGTTTCAGTAGCTGTGAAGCATAGTTACCCCATGGCATGTGGGATATTCCCAGACCAGGGCTTAAACCCATGTCCTCTGCATTGGCAGACAGATTCTTAACCACTGGACCATAAGGGAAGTCCCAGGTAAGTTGCCTTAGTGATACTAATGTGAGAACCACTAAATCAAATTCTTTGTGATACTCTTTCTCCTTTCTTGGCACAATAAATGCCCCCACCTCCCTTGCCCAGGACTAATCCCT
Source organism: Cephalophus harveyi (assembly GCA_006410635.1). NCBI lineage: Eukaryota > Metazoa > Chordata > Mammalia > Artiodactyla > Bovidae > Cephalophus > Cephalophus harveyi. The sequence continues at coordinate 825,123 of SJYT01043928.1, read as the reverse complement.
CCATATTTCATTAGATCCTGTCCATTCCCACTTCCAACTCTTATCCCCAGGCTCTCCTATATCTATTATAACTTCCAACTCTAGTAGCAGAGTAAAACATCTCCCACCACTCTGCAGCCTCTTCTTGCTTCAGCCCTCTCTTTTATTTTCTTATCATCCAATGTTCTCTAAACAGTAGGTTCCTCTCTTGCCTGTTGGTGGGAATGTAAACTGATATAGCCACTATGGAAAACAGTGGGAGATTTCTTTAAAAGCTAGGAATAAAATTACCATCAGTTCAGTTACTCAGTCATATCTGACTCTTTGCAACCCCATGGACTGTAGCACACCAGGCTTCCCTGTCCATCACCAACTCCTGGAGCTGGCTCAAACTCATGTCCATTGAGTCAGTGATGCCATCCAACCATCTCATCCTCTGTCATCCCCTTCTCCTCCTGCCTTCAATCTTTCCCAGCATCAGTATCTTTTCCAAGGAGTCAGTTCTTCACACCAGGTGGCCAAAATATTGGAGTTTCAAGTTCAGAATCAGTTCTTCCAATGAATGTTCAGGACTGATTTCCTTTGGGATGGACTGGTTGGATCTTATTGCTGTCCAAGGCACTCAAGAGTCTTCTCCAGCACCACAGTTCAAAAGCATCAATTCTTTGGTACTCAGCTTTCTTTATAGTCCAACTCTCACATCCATACATGACTACTGGAAAAACCATAGCTTTGACTAGACAGACCTCTGTTGGCAAAGTAATATCTCTGCTTTTTGATATGCTGTCTGGGTTGGTCATAGCTTTTCTTCCAAGGAGCAAGTGTCTTTTAATTTTATAGCTGTAGTCACCATCTGCAGTGATTTTGGAGCTCAGGAAAATAAAGTCTATCACTGGTTCCATTGTTTCCCCATCTATTTGCCATGAAGTGATGGGACCGGATGCCATGATCTTAGTTTTTTGAATGTTGAGTTTTAAGTCAGCTTTTTCACTCTCCTGTTTCACTTTCATCAAGAGGCTCTTCAGTTCCTCTTTGCTTTCTGCCATAAGGGTGGTGTCATCTGCATATCTGAGATTATTGATATTTCTGCCGGCAGCTTGTTGATTCCAGCTTGTGCTTCATCCAGCCTAGTATTTCTCATGATGTACTCTGCACATAAGTTAAATAAGCAGAGTGACAGTATATACAGCCTTGATGGATTCCCTTCCCTATTTGGAACCAGTCACTTGTTTCATGTTCAGTTCTAACTGTTGCTTCTTGACCTGCATACAGATTTCTCAGGAGGTAGATCAGGTGGTCTGGTATTCCCATCTCTCAGAATTTTCCACAGTTTGTTGTGATCCACACAGTCAAAGGCTTTGGCGTAATCAATAAAGCAGAAGGAGATATTTTTCTAGAACTCTCTTGCTTTTTCAATAATCCAATGGATGTTGGCAATTTAATCTCTGGTTCCTCTGCTTTTTCTAAATCCAGCTTGAATATCTGAAAGTTCACAGTTCATGTACTGTTGAAGCCTGGCTTGGAGAATTTTGAGCATTACTTTACTAGCGTGTGAGATGAATGCAATTGTGCGGTAGTTTGAACATTCTTTGGCGTTGCCCTTCTTTAGGATTGGAATGAAAACTAACCTTTTCCAGTCCTGTGGCCACTGCTGAGTTTTCCAAATTTGCTGGCATATTGAGTGCAGCACTTTCACAGCATCATCTTTTAGGATTTGAAATAGCTCAACTGGAATTCCATCACCTCCACTAACTTTATCCGTAGTGATTAACCCTAAGGCCAACTTGACTTCACATTCCAGGATGTCTGGCTCTAGGTGAGTGATCACATCATCGTGGTTATCTGGGTCATGAAGATCTTTTTTGTATAGTTCTTCTGTGTATTCTTGCTACCTCGTCTTAATATCCTTTGCTTCTGTTAGGTCCATACCATTTCTGTCCTTTATTGTGCCCATCATTGCATGAAATATTCCCATTTCATGTCTCTAATTTTCTTGAAGAGATCTCTAGTCTTTCCCATTCTATTGTTTTCCTCTATTTCTTATAAAACTAAATAGAGTTTTCTATTTCATATAAAACTACCATATAACCCAGCAATCCCACTACTGGCACTATACCCTGAGAAAACCATAATCAAAAAAGACGTATGTGCCCCAGTGTTCATTGCAGCATTATTTATAATAGCTAGGACATGGAAGCAACTTAGATATTCATCAACAGATGAGTGGGTAAAGATGTAGTACATATATACAATGGAATATTAGTCATAAAAAGGAACAAATTTGAGTCAGTTTTAGTGAGGTGGATAAACCTAGAGCTTGCTATACAGAGTGAAGTAAGTCAAAAAGAGAAAAACTAATAATGCATACATATGGAATCTAGAAAAATTGTACTGATGAACCCGCTTGCAGGCAGGAATAGAGATGCAGATACAGAAAAGAATTGTAGATACAGTGGGGGAAGGAGAGGATGGAGTGAACTGAAAGAGTAGCATTGAAACACATGCATTATCATATGTAAAATAGATAGTTAATGGGAAGTTGCTGTATAACACAGGGAGCTCAACCTGGTGCTCTGTCACAACCTAGAGGTGTGGCATGGCGTTGAAGGAGGGAGGGACGTTCAAGAGGGAGGGGCTGTATGTATACTTACGGCTGATTCTTGTTGTAACGTAGAAACCAACACAATATTGTAAAGCAAATATCCTCCGATTAAAATTTTTAAAAAAGAATAGGTTCCTTACTACCGTCCTTCACTCTTCAGCTCCTTATAACCAGCCTTCCTCTCAATAACTCTCCTTTTCCTGATTTCACATATCTATATTTCAAAGAATGCAGCCTTTGGCCCCTTGACTCCTTACCTTAAATGCTCTCTGGAAGTAATGTCATTCTCTCCCTTAGCTTCAGTCAGTACTTACTTATTGATGTTGTTCAGTTGCTAAGTCGTGTCCAACTCTTTGTGACCCAATGGACACAGCACACCAGTCTTCCCTGTCCTTCACTATCTCCTGGAGTTTGCTCAAATGCATGTCCATCGAGCTGATGATGCTATTTAACCATCTCATCCTCTCATCCCTTCTCCTTTTGCCTTTAATCCTTCCCAGTATCAGGGTCTTTTATTGATGCTCCTAAATCCAGATCTCCCTTCTGAACATCAAGCTCATATTTCTAGGACATTTTAACTTGCCTATTCTTTGGGTCCACTAAATGTAATAGGTTTAAATGAAACATATTATCTTCCCTCCCCCATCCCAAGTCCTTTGGCTTATTCAGACCTTTCTCACTTCCAAACTTGGATCACTCCCTTCCACTCTATCTTTCTCTCTGTTGCCAGTGTGATTTTTCTGAAAGAGAAATCAGTGTACCCCTCCGTTGCCTAAAACAATTCAGTGACTCCCCACTGTCCACAAGATGAAGTCAAAACTTCTTGGCACTCTGTGTAAGGACCTTGAGTCTCCCCCTCCAGCCTTATCTCCTGTTGCTCCTTGTGTATCCAAATCTCAAACTTGCAACACACACATTTTCTAACTAGACCCACCAACCGGTTGTTCTACCAGCTTGGGGCTTTGTTACTGCCTCTGCCTTTACGTGGTATCACAAAAGACTTAGCAACTAAAACAAAGTACTCCCTTTACATGCCGTTTTCTTTGCCTGAAATCCCATCCCCCTCCTCTCTGCCTAGAGATCCTGTATGTCCTTCAGGACTCAGCTTTGGTCTTCTTTTTGTGCGCGTGTGCTCGGCTGTGTCCGATGCTTACAGCCTGGAGTGGGTTGCCGATTCCTTCTCCAACAGAATCTTCCAACCCAGGGATCAAACCCACGTCTCCTACATCTCCTGCATTGGCAGGCAGATTCTTTACCACTGGAGACTTCAGGGACGCCCCACGTCTTCTCGTTGACTCCTCCTCAACTTCCCTGAACAGAATTAGATGTTCCCTTCCCCAGAGAGCCTCCTGTGCACTCCCAGAGCTCTGCATTTTACGACATTTTATGGTAATTTTCTATTTACTTTTCTATCCGTCCTGCTGGTCTGTGAGCTTCTGGAGAGAAAGAAGCATGTTATCTTTCTACACCCAGAACTTGGCTCAGTAAGTGAGACTCAGCAGTAAATGTTGTCTAGTGAAACAGAAAGGAGAAGAGTATGAGAGGAGATAAACTAGAATGCTTGATGTCAAAGGGATCTTTCTGTATTTTACAGACAAGGAAATAGGAGTGGAGCAGGCAACTCATTGTCCCAGAATCATGCAGCTCATTAAATGGCAACACCAAAACTGGAAACTAAATGTCCTGATTTCTTGTTCAGTAGTCTGTCAACTGTACCATATTAACTGAATGTTCATTGTTTCACTTGAAATAACGCTACAAGGCGGTGGCTCTTAGCTTTTTGTGGACCCATGCTCTCTTTGAGACTTTGGTGAAAGCTACAGGCTCTCTCAAAAAAAAAAATTTTTTTTCACATCCATTTTCAGGGGATTCAGGAAGTTAGTGGTTGAGTGAAGGATGACTGGAAGGAAGAAGAATCTAGAAATGGAGAGACCAGTGGAAGACTAATGCAATAGTTGAGGAGTGAGATAGAACAAGCAGACTGCAAGAGTAGGGGGATAGAAAAGAAAGTCCAGCTTTCAGATGTGACCTGCAGGTGGGATGCATAGAGCTGAGAAAAGAGGAAGCATTTAAGATGAGTCAGGTTTCTGGTATAGATGTTAAAGAAGATGGTGATGCCACACATCAAATTAGGAGCTGCTGAGAGAGTAGGTTTGAAGGGAAGATAATGTGTTTCATTTGACAGGTGTCGTAAATGTCTGCAGGCCGTCAGGGTGGGGATGTCTACAGGAAGCTGGCAACAGCACAAGCACCTTCCACATCTCCTCCTGCCGCTCTTCCTCGGGCCATCTGGATGATCTGTTTTCCCCTGAACCAGATGCATACTTTCCTGCCTCCATCCCCTTTGTTCATCCCATGGACCTTACACATTCACCCTTATCCAAAATATTTCAAGGTCCAATTTGGGGGCTATTTTCTCTGTTAAGTTATTCCTGACACCACCAATGTGATCAATTTAATCTCTCCCCTCTCTAAAATCCTAAATTTTTCTCTGAACCTCTCTTACCATATTTTCTATTTTGAATTTCAGTTGTTTTATTGAGAAAAGGGCAGAAAAAGAGAAAGAAACCAAGGAAAGATAGCACAAATAAATGACAAATAGCAAGATGGAGAATTTAAACCTAGCTATTTAATATGATAATAATCATATTAAATGTAAATGGTCTAAACACACCTATTAAAAGGCAGCATTTGTCAGATTGAATTATAAAGCGTGATATTGAACTATATACTGTCTATAAGAAACACCTTTAAATATAAAGATATGAATAGGTTAAAGGTAAAAGGATGGGAAAATATATGCCATGCTAACACTAATCAAAATAGAGTTGAAGTTACTATATTAATACTGTGCTAAAGTAGATTCCAAGGCAAAGGTATTAATAGAAATAAAGAGGATCATTTTTAAATAATAAAGAGGTCAATTAACAGAGATAAGTACATGAAGCAAACCTGATAGAACTACAATGAGAAATTGACACAGTTATAATCAGAAATGTCAATAAACATCTCTCAACTCATAAGACAAGAAGACAGAAAATCAATAAAGATATAAAGGACTTGACCATCACTATCAACTCACTTGACCTAATTGACATTTATAGAACATTCCACTCAACAACAACAGAATACACTTCTTTTTCAAGTGACGTGGAAGATTTTCAAAGATAGACCATATCTTGGGCCATAAAAATAGGCTTGATAAATTTAAAAGGAATCAGACAGTATAAAATATATTCTCTGTCCACAGTAGTATTAAATTATATATCAATAATAGAAAGATAGCTGGAAAATCTTGAAATATTTGGAAAGTAACACATTTTTAAGTAATTCATGGATAAAATAAGAAATCAAAAGAGAAATTAAAATTTTTGAACTGAATGAAAATAGGAACACAAACATAATCAAATCTGTGGGATGTATCTAAAGCAGTACTGAAAGGGAATTTACAGCTTTATCAGCCTACTAATAGAAAAGAAAATATCCTCAAGTCAAAGATACCAGCTTCCACTCTACAAGATTAGGTGAAGAGTGCAAGTTAAGCCCCAAGTAAGTGAAAGAAAGGAAATAATAAAAACCAAGCAGAAATCAACGAAATAGAAAATTAATAGAGAAAATCAATGAAACCAACAGCTAGTTCTCTGAGAAGACAGGCAAAATAGATAAATCTAGCCAGACTGACCAGAAAAAAAAAAAAAAAACAAATGACTAATATCAGTAATGAAAGAGATGACATCACTACAGATTCTAAAGATGTTAAAAGGATATTAGAAAATAAGTATTAAGGTGGCTCTAGGCCAACAAATTTGACAGTTTAGATGAGTGTAAAAATCTCTTGAAAGTATCAATATGTCAGACTCACTCAAGAAGAAATAGATTATCTGAACCACTCTGTAACTATTAAAGAAATTAAATTGTAGTTAAAAACCTTCCCACAAAGAAAACGCCAGGTGTAAATGGCTTTACTGGTGACTTTTACCAAATATTTCAAAAAGAAACAATATCAATTTTATACAAGCTCTTCCAGAAAAGTAGAACACAGGGAATAATTCCCAGGTCATAATATAAAGCCAGCATTACTCTGAGACTGGAATAAGACAAAGAAAGTACAAGAAAACTACAGACCGATATCCAATATAAAATAGTTAAAGAATCCTTAACAAAATTTTAGCAAATCACATCCAACCTCATGTAAAAAGAATAATACATCCGGACCAAAAAATTCTAGTTGGATTTAACATTTGAGACACTGAGAACATTTTAAAAGATTAAAAAGAAGGCAGAGGGAATACATGGTCATCACAAAATCTATCAAAAAAACATTTGACAAAAATTCAATATCAATTTCTAATTTCAAAAAACTTTTAATAAATTTGTAGCAATAATAGTGGACATCTACAAAAAATTATGGGTAGCATCATATTCAAAGATTGGTTCTCCTAAGATCAGGAAAAAGGCAAGGATGTATGTTCTCCCCACTTTTGTTCAACATTATGCTGGAAGTTCTAGCCAGTGTAATATGTTCCCCCCCCCAAAAAAAAAAAACACCATTGGAAAGATTGGAAAGGAAGAAGTAAGATTGTCTTTATTCAGAAACGACATAATCAGACTTCCCTGATAGTCCAGTGGTTAAGAATTTGCCTGCCAGCACAGGGGGCACAGGTCTGATCCCCGGTCTGGGAAGATCCCACATGCCATGGGGCAACTAAGCCCGTGTGTCACAACTGCTGAAACCCACACACCTAGAGCCCATGCTCTGCAGTAAGAGAAGTCACTGCAATGAGAAGCCCACGCACTGCAAGCGGAGAGGAGCCCCCACTCTTCGCAACTAGAGAAAAGCCCATAGGCAGCAATGAAGACCTAGCCCAGTCAATAAATAAAGGAATAAATAAATGAATAATTTTTGCTGCTGCTGCTGCTAAGTCGCTTCAGTCGTGTCCAACTCTGTGCGACCCCATAGACGGCAGCCCACCAGGCTCCCCCGTCCCTGGGATTCTCCAGGCAAGAACACTGGAGTGTGTTGCCATTTCCTCCTCCAATGCATGAAAGTGAAAAGTGAAAGTGAAGTCGCTCAGTCGTGTCTGACTCTTCGCGACCCCATGGACTGCAGCCCACCAGGCTCCTCCGTCCATGGGATTTTCCAGGCAAGAGTAGTGGAGTGGGGTGCCATTACCTTACATAATCATCTTTAAAGAAAATTCAATTAAATCTTTTTAAAGAGTTATTAGAACTAATAACTAAGTTTAGCAAGTTTTCAATATATAAAATCAAAATGCAAAAATAAATTACATTTCTGAATACTAGCTATGTGAATTTCCTAAAGCTGTAAAAACAACAAAATATCACAAACTGAGATGGTTTCAAACAGCAGAAATGTATTATCTCACAGTTCTCAAATCACTTATAATTATATGGTGGAGGTAACCAGTAGACTGAAGGGATTAGATATGGTACACAGAGTGCCTGAAGAACTATGGACAGAAGTTCATAACACTGTGCAAGAAGAGTAACCAAAACCATCTCCAAGAAAAAGAAATGCAAGGCAAAGTAATTGTTGGAGGAGGCTTTACAAACAGCTGAGTAAGATTGAAACTTCCCTGGTAGCTCAGACAGTAAAGCATCTAACTACAACGCGGGAGACCTGGGTTCGATCCCTGGGTCGGGAAGATCCCCTGGAGAAGAAAATGGCAACCCACTCCAGTACTCTTGCCTAGAAAATCCCATGGACGGAGGAGCCTGGTGCAGGCTACTGTCCATGGGGTTGCAAAGAGTCAGACACGACTGAGCAACTTCACTTTCACATGCTAGTAAGACTATGCTCAAAACCCTTCAAGCTAAGCTTCAGCAGTACATGAATCAAGAACTTCCTGATGTACTACCTGGATTTAGAAAAGACAGAGGAACCAGAGATCAAATTGCCAACATTCACTGAGTCATCAAAAAAGCAAAAGAGAGTTCCAGAAAAACATCTACTTCTGCTTCTTTGACTATGCTAAAGCCTTTGATTGTGTGGATCACAACAAACTGGGGAGGATTCTTAAAGGGATAGGCATACTAGACCACCTTACCTGCCTCCTGAGAAACCTGTGTGCAGGTCAAGAAACAACAGTTAGAACTGGACATGGAACAATGAACTGGTTCAAAATTGAGAAAGGAGTATGACAAGGCTGTATATTGTCACCCTGATTATTTAACTCATATGTAGAGTACATCATGTGAAATGCAGGCTGGGTGAAGCACAAGCTGGAATTAAGATTGGCAGGAGAAATATCAACAATTTCAGACATATAGATGATACCACTCTAATGGCAGAAAGTGAAGAGGAACTAAAGAGCCTCTTGATGAAAGTAAAAGAGGAGAGTGAAAAAGCTGGTTTAAAACTCAACATTCAAAAAACAAAAATTGTGGCATCCAGTTCCATCACTTCATGGCAAATAGATGGGGATAAAGTGGAAACCGTGACAGATTTTATTTCCTTGGGCTCCAAAACCACTGCAGATGGTGACTGCAGCCATGAAATTAAGATGCTTGCTCCTTGGAAGAAAAGCTATGACAAATCTAAGCAGTGTATTAAAAAGCAGAGACATCACTTTGATGACAAAGTTTTGTATAGTCAAAGCTATGGCTTTTCCGGTAGTCATGTACAGATGTGAGAGGTGGACCATAGAGAAAGCTAAGCGCCAAAGAACTGATGCTTTTGAATTGTGGGGTTGGAGAAGGCTTTTGAGGGTCCCTTGGACTGCAAGATCAAACCAGTCAATCCTAAAGGAAATCAACCCTGAATATTCATTGGAAAGACTGATGCTGAAGCTGAAGCTCCAGTATTTTGGCCATCTGACGTGAAGAGACGACTCATTGGACAAGACTCTGATGCTGGGAAAGATTAAAGGCCGGAGGAGAAGTGGGTGAGAGAGGATGAGATGGTTGGATGGCATCACTGACTCAATGGACATAAGTTGGAGCAAGCTCCGAGAGATGGTGAAGGACAGGGAAGCCTGGTGTGCTGCATTTCATGAGATCACAAAGAGTTGGAAACAACTTAGTGATTGAACACCAACATCTGTATATCTGAGGTTTTTGCTATTTCTCCTGGTAGTATTGATTGTAGCTTGTTTTTCATCCAGTCCGGCATTTCACATGATATAGTCTGCATTTAAGTTAAATAATCAGGGTGACAATATACAGCCTTGTCATACTCCTTTCTCAATTTTGAACCAGTTCATTGTTCCATGTCCAGTTCTAACTGTTGTTTCTTGACCTGCACACAGGTTTCTCAGGAGGCAGGTAAGGTGGTCTAGTATGCCTATCCCTTTAAGAATCCTCCCCAGTTTGTTGTGATCCACACAATCAAAGGCTTTAGCATAGTCAAAGAAGCAGAAGTAGATGTTTTTCTGGAACTCTCTTTTGCTTTTTTGATGACTCAGTGAATGTTGGCAATTTGATCTCTGGTTCCTCTGTCTTTTCTAAATCCAGGTAGTACATCAGGAAGTTCTTGATTCATGTACTGCTGAAGCTTAGCTTGAAGGGTTTTGAGCATAATCTTACTAGCATGTGATATGAGTGCAATTGTGCAGTAGTTTGAACATTCTTTGGCCTTTCCTTTCTTTGGGATTGGAATGAAAACTGACTTTTCCTGTTCTGTAGCCACTGCTGAGTTTTCCAAATTTGCTGGCCTATTGAGTACAGCACTTTAACAGCGTCATCTTTTAGGATTTGAAATAGCTCAGCTGTTATTCCATCACCTCCACTGACTTTGTTCCTAGTGATGTTTCCTAAGGCCCACTTGACTTCACACTCCAGGATGTTTGGTTTTAGGTAAGTAACCACACCATCATGGTTATCTGGGTCATTAAGATCTTTTTTGTATAGTTCTTCTGTGTATTCTTGCCACCTCTTCTTAATCTCTTCTGCTTCCACTAGATCCTTACTGTTTCTGTCCTTTATCATTCCCATCCTTGCATGAAATGTTCCCTAGATATCTCCAATTATCTTGAAGAGATCCTAGTCTTTTCCACTCTATTGTTTTTCTCTATTTCTCTGCATTGTTCATTTAAGAAGGCCTTCTTATCTCTCCTTGTTATTCTTTGGAACTCTTTTCTCATGACAAATAGAAGGGAAAAAAGTGGAAGCAATAACAGATTTTATTTTCTTGGGCTCTAAAATCACTGTGGATGGTGACTGCAGCTACAAAATTAACAGAAGCTTGCTCTTTGGAAGGAAAGCTGTGACAAAACTAGACAGCATATTAAAAAGCAGAGATATCACTTTGCTGACAAAGGTTCGTATAATCAAAGCTATGATTTCTCCAGTAGTCATGTACAGATGTGAGAGGTGGACCATTAGGAAGACTGAGCGCTGAAGAATTGATGCTTTCAAATTGTGGTGCTGGAGAAGACTTATGAGAGTCCCTTGGACTGCAAGAAGATCCAACCAGTCCATCCTAAAGGAAATCAACCCTGAATATTCATTGGAAGGACTGATGCTAAAGCTCCAATACTTTGACCACCTGATGTGAAGAGACGACTCATTGGAAAAGACCCTGATGCTGGGAAAGATTGAAGGCCAGAGGAGAAGGGGGTCAGACAGGATGAGATGGTTGGATGGCATCACTGGCTCAGTGGACATGAGTTTAAGCAAACTTTGGGAGATAGTGAAGGACAGGGAAGCCTGGCATGCTGCAGTCCATGGGGTAGCAAAGAATTGGACGTGACTTAGCAGCTGAACAACAACTCGATTCTGGAAGCTAGGGCTCTGATATCAAGGGGTTGACAGGCCCATGTCTCCTCTGAAGGATCTGGGAGAGAATCCTTCCTTGCCATTTTTAGCTTCTGTTGTTTTCTGGCAACCCATAGGTTCCTTGGCTCATAAATGCATCACTCCAATCTCTACTTCTGTTGTCACATAGCCATCTGTTCCCTGTGGATTTTTACATTATCTTCCCTCTCTGTATGTTTGTGTCCAAATTTCCCTCTTTTTATAAGGACACCAACCATATTGGATTAAGGACCCACCCTACTTAAGTATGATCTCATCTTAACTCTAATTACACCTGTAGAGAGTCTATTACCAAAGAAGTTTACATTCATAGGAACTGGGGGTTAGAATTTTTACTCTTGAGTGAGATACAATTTAGCCCATAACATTAGCAAAGAACACTGAAAAAATTAAAATTATAATTTATAATAGCATTAAAAATATAAAATATTTAAGACAAGTCTGAGAAAATATAGGTACTGAAAATTAGAAGACATTGCTCCGATGAATTAAATATGACCTAAATAAATGGGAAGATGAACATTGTTTATGGATCAGAAGACTCAATGTTGTTAACATTTCAGTTCTCTCAAAATTGATCTAAATATTCAATGCAATCCCAAACAAAATCACAGCAATCTTTTTTTAATATAAATTGACAATATGATTCTAAACATGATATAGAAATGCAAAGTACTTGGAACAGTCAAAACAACTTTAAAAAAGAAGAATGAATTTGAGCAATTTATATTATAGAAATTCAATATTTGTTATAAAGCTACAGTAATCAAGACAGTATAAAGTGAAGTCGCTCAGTCGTGTCCGACTCTTTGTGACCCCGTGGACTGTAGCCTACCAGGCTTCTCCATCCATGGGATTCTCCAGGCAAGAATACTGGAGTGGGTTACCATTTCCTTCTCCAGGGGATCTTCCTGACCCAGGGATCGAACCCGGGTCTCCCACATTAGAGGCAGACGCTTTAACCTCGCAAAAAAAATATAAATAGATCAGTGGAACAGAATAAGGAGTTCATAAATAGATCCACATACATATGGTCAACTGATCATTGATAAACATGCAAAGGATAGTCTTTTTAATATAGAGCATTTGGGTATCTACATATCCAGGAAAAGAACATCAATCCATATCTTGCGTCGTACACAAAAATTAATTCAAAGTTGATCACAAAACTAAATGTAAAACATAAAACTTCCAGGAGAAAATCTTTGTGACATTTGGATGGGAAAAAAGCTCTTAAATATGACATTCAAAACGTGGTCCTTAAAAGATATAAAATGATAAATTGGACTTTACCAAAATTAAGAAATTGGGGTTTCAAAAGACACATCTAACAGGTGAAAAGATAAGTCACAGACTCAGGGGAAGTATTTGCAAATCACATATTTGATAAAGAACTTATTCAGATTATAAAAATAATTTTCAAAATTAAAAAAAGAAGTGATATATAAAAATATTGCAAAGGTATAAATAAAATTGCTCTTTTAATTAAAAAAAGATGGATTGTTCAATAAATGGCACTGGGATAATTAGCTAATCATTGGGAAAAAGCAAAATTGGATTCCTATCTCATTTCTTATATCTAATGAAATGCAGGTAGATCAAAGGGCCAAAGGTAAACAGCAGCAACACCAAAACAGTAATTATAATATAAACACTAGAAGGAAGCCATGGAGTTTCTTTTTTATCTTATGATCTTGGAGCAGGGAAGGCCAAAGCCTAAAATACAGTCCATAGAAGAAAACAACTATAAATTTGACTAAATAAAAATGTTTTGCATGGCAAAATAGTTAGTATCTATAATTCTATAGATTTTACAATCCTATAATCCTACAATCAATTAGAAAATTCCCAACAATCGAACAAAACAGTAAAACAATACTTACCACTTTACATCTACCTGAACAGCAAAACTTACAAGCAGGATAATGTCAGATGCTAGTGACGTGGTAGGAATTAGAGATCATCACAAGCCACTGGTGTGAAGATGCGTTGATACGTCTTATAGTACAGTTTAGAGGTGTCTCATAAAATTAAATATATGTGTAGTCTATAACCCAGTTCCACTCCTAGGAATATAATCACAAAAAATGACCCTGCAAAGGATAAATAAACTGACATATGCAAGGATATCTATTGCAGAAAAAAGCTGGCGGGAAGATCTTATATAATAAATACATGGTATCAATAGAATATGCATATGGCATATGCAGATAAAAAAAGAACTAGTTCAACATATGTTCAGTTACTTCAGTCGTGTTAGACTCTCTGCAACCCTGTGGACAGTAGCCTGCCTGGCTTCTCTGTCCATGGGATTCTCCAGGCAAGAATACCGGAGTGGGTTGCCATGCCCTCCTCCAGGGGCTCTTCCTGACCCAGGGATCGAACCTGTGTCTCCTGCATCACCTGCACTGCAGGCAGATTTTTTACTACTGAGCCATCAGGGAAGCCCACATATTGAGTTTTAGATTCCGTCTCACAGGAAAAGCAGAATAGGATTTTAAAACACAATGTTCAGTAAAAATAAAAAAAACAAGATATATTATACATCACAATATTGTCCTGAAATATAGAAACATGCAAAATAATGTAATGCACTGATCTTGGATACACTCATGCATCAGTAAGGGGATGAAGGGAGATTCAAAGATGTGCACTAAGAAAATGAGTAGATTCCTATGGGAGGAGTGGCAAGGAAGATAGGGTCAAGGATGGGGAGAAGAGGGCGCAACAGAAAGGGAGGCATGGGCAAATTATTCAGTGTGCCACAAACTGAGACTTTGTTTGATGAAAGTATTGCAGTTGAACGAAAGTAGAACAGAAACATTTTTGTTTTACTTAAAATCAATTGTATTATTTTATTTTACTCTTATGTATTTATTTGGCTGCTTCAGGTCTCAGTTGCAGTTCAGTTCAGTTCAGTTCAGTCGCTCAGTCGTGTCCGACTCTTTGCGACCCCATGAATGGCAGCACGCCAGGCCTCCCTATCTATCACCATCTCTGGGAGGTCACTCAGACTCACGTCCATCGAGTCCGTGATGCCATCCAGCCATCTCATCCTCGGTCATCCCCTTCTCCTCCTGCCCCCAATCCCTCCCAACATCAGAGTCTTTTCCAATGAGTTAACTCTTCGCATGAAGTGGCCAAAGTACTGGAGTTTCAGCTCTAGCATCATTCCTTCCAAAGAAACCCCAGGGCTGATCTCCTTCAGAATGGACTGGTTGGATCTCCTTGCAGTCCAAGGGACTCCTCAAGAGTCTTCTCCAACACCACAGTTCAAAAGCATCAATTCTTCGACACTCAGCCTTCTTCACAGTCCAACTCTCACATCCATACATGACCACAGGAAAAACCATAGCCTTGACTAGACGGATCTTAGTCGGCAAAGTAATGTCTCTGCTTTTGAATATTTCTTTCACTTTCATCAAGAGGCATTTTAGCTCCTCTTCACTTTCTGCCATAAGGGTGGTGTCATCTGCATATCTGAGGTTATTGATATTTCTCCCGGCAATCTTGATTCCAGCTTGTGTTTCTTCCAGCCCAGCGTTTCTCATGATGTACTCTGCATAGAAGTTCAATAAGCAGGGTGACAATATACAGCCGTGACGTACTCCTTTTCCTATTTGGAACCAGTCTGTTGTTCCATGTCCAGTTCTAACTGTTGCTTCCTGACCTGCATACAGATTTCTCAAGAGGCAGGTTAGGTGGTCTGGTATTCCCATCTCTTTCAGAATTTTCCACAGTTTATTGTGATCCACACAGTCAAAGGCTTTGGCATAGTCAATAAAGCAGAAATAGATGTTTTTCTGGAACTCTCTTGCTTTTTCCATGAGACAGCGGATGTTAGCAATTTGATCTCTGGTTCCTCTGCCTTTTCTAAAACCAGCTTGAACATCAGGGAGTTCACGGCTCATGTATTGCTGAAGCCTGGCATGGAGGATTTTGAGCATTACCTTCCTAGCGTGTGAGATGAGTGCAGTTGTGTGCAGTGCAGCAGTTGTAGTACAGCAGCTTAGTTCCCCACAGCATGTGGGATCTTAGATCCCCAACCAGGGATCAAACTGCATCCCCTGCTTTAGAAGGTGCATTCTTTATTACTGAAGTACCAGGGAAGTCCTCAATTGTATTTTTAAAAACAAAAATATTGCATAAAAATTTTAAAAGATAAATGAAGAAGCTTTTTTCAATAAGCCAGTGATATGAACAGGCGATTCACAGAATAAACACAAACATCTAATAAGCATACGAAATTATCATCAACCTCAGATAAGGAAAATTCTAATTGAAGAAAAATTTGATATTTCTTTCACCCATAAAGTTGGAAAAAAATAAAAAAGAATGATAATATCCTTTGCTATGAAGGGTATGAAAAAATGTAGACTCTTGTGTGTGGTTGGAAATAGTATAGAAAATAACTTATGAGAACTTCATGTGAAAAGTCAAATGGACGGAATAGATGAATACATATTCTCAAGGTAAATGGTAACAGGTGCATGTTCACAAAATATAGCAACAATAAAAGCATAATTTCTCTTAATATAACCACTGTTTATTGACTTTCGTTATGCATTAGCATGGGGTTAAGGGCTTTACATGTTATCTCTAATAAGAATACAGATATTTGAAGATTTCAAGTAACTCACTCCAGGTCACACCAAAACCCATGTGATAGTAGGTAGATGATCTCAGTACAATTCAATGTGGTGACTGAGATGTGCACAGAAACGTGCGTTGAAAGCTAAGAGGAAGCAGGAGGAGCCAAGTTTGCAGTGTCCTGGAAGAGAAAACATCTCTGTTGTCTTGAAGGATGAGTAGGACAGACATAGGTGCAGTAAGCAGAGGAACCACATAAGCAAAGGCACAGAGTCTGGGAACGATGTGGAGTGTGTCAGAGACTTCCTTAGAACATCAGAGCACAAAGTGTGAAGGATGGGATAGTGTTAATAGTTGGGGTGGGAAGGTTTGCAGGAGCTGCACCATGAAGAGACTTTCATGCCATGTTGAAAAATTTGGATTTTATTCCAGAAACAATGTTGTTGTTCAATCTCTAAGTCACGTCCGACTCTTTGATCGTGGACTGCAACACACCAGGCTTCCCTGTCCTTCACTATCCCAGAGTTTACTCAGATTCACGTCCACTGAATTGGTGATGCTATCTCATCATCTTATCCTCTACTGCCCTCTTTTCCTTTTGCCTTCAATCTTTCCCAGCATCAGGGTCTTTTCCAATGGGTCGGCTAGAGATAATAGGGAGACACTAAAGGATCTGATGAGTCTGGGTGAGCTCCGGGAGTTGGTGATGGACAGGGAGGCCTGGCGTGCTGCAATGCGTGGGGTCGCAAAGAGTCGGCCACGACTGAGCGACTGAACTGCACTGAACTGAAAGGATCTGAGTCTAGAACTGTCCTGATTAGATATGCACTGGGGGTGGATCACTGGTGGCAGTCTGGCGGGTGGACTTAAGGAGAGGAAGCCAAGAGGCAAGGAGACAGCTTGGCAGCTGTCATAGTCCAGGCAGACAAAAACAGGGGTGGTACTGGTGGAAATACAAAAACAGTTCCAAGTCTCCTTTAGAAAGCAGAATGGATAGATGTTGATGATGGATTGGAGGTGGGAGCAGAAGGAAAGAAAAGTGTGACAGTCAGGGCAATTGCATGTGAATGGATCATTATTCATTTAAGAATACCAAGGGAAAAGTTGGGTTGAGGGGTGGAGAGAATAAGGGGGCCAGTTTAGGCTTATGATGGTGGAGATTTCTGGGAGGTATCCTAGTAAAGAGGTCCAGCTCTTTAGTCACAAACCCAGAGAACTAGCTTCTTTCTGGACAGCTCCTCACTGGCTCTTTAAAACAAACAAACAAACAAGTATTGATTTGGCTGCACCAGGCCTTAGTTGCAGCACTCGGGAACCTTTCAGCTGTGTCATGCAAACATTTAGTTGCAGCATATGGAATCTAGCTCCCTGACCAGGGAGAGAGTCTGCGCCCCTGAATTGGGAGCGTGGAGTCTTAGCCCCTGAACCGCCAGGGAATCCGCCCTCAGCAGCTCTTGTTCATCGTGTCCTTAGTATATCACCACTACTGCCACCGTCCCCACCACAGCCTCTGACAGTTCCTCCCTCCATTTCATCGGTTTTGGAAGATAGTACCACCGTTCATTCAGGCTCCCGAGCCAGAAACCTGAGAGCTGTCTCCTAACCTAGCACATTTCATAAATCACCAAGTCCCACTGAATCTACATTTAAACAGCCTTCCTAAATCTGTCCTCTCCTCTCCATTCCCTCTGCCACCGCCTAAATAGACTCTCTTTCTCTCAGCTGACCCTCTAAAACTGTTCACAGCACAGATCCTACTGCTGCTTGCCTGTCTTCGGAACTGCCCTCAAAGCGGTATTTCTAAACTGCAAATCTGACAGCATTTATCCACCCTACTAGACAACATTTACTGACTTCCCAGGTGGCTGCAATACAGGATACACGTGTTCGATCCCAGGGTCAGGAAGATCCCCTGGAGGAAGGCATGGCAACCCACTCCAGTATTTTTGCCTGGAGAATCCCATGAGTAGAGGAACCTGGTGGGCTACAGCCCACAGAGTCACAAAGAGTCAGACACGACTGAAGCAACTGAACACGCTCACAGACAGCATTTACTATTTTCCCATCTCTACGTGGCAAAGGACCTGCTCCCTAGCATAGCAAACACCACTGCCATTCATCACTCTCCTGCCGCACCAGCCCGCTGCATTTTAAGTCCTAAAAATACCAGACTGTTCATAGTGTACTGTTGCTCATAAGGCCTCTTCAGGCCTCCATGCCTTCATATCTACAGTGTCTTCTACCTGGAATACCACTGTCTCATGTAAGGTTTCCTGGGAAAGCGATTCTTACACACTGAGGTATATGCAGGAGGGTGCTTCCCGGAGGGAACTTGGGAATACCTGTTAGGTGTGAGAGAGGCTGGATTAAGCCGCAAGAGAAGTTAAAATACGCTGTGACTGCAGAAGAGGCATCTGGCAATCCCATGGGGATTCTGAAGCTGGGATAGCTCTTCGTGGTTGTCCCTGGAATGGGGCTGTGTAAACACACACACCAAGCAGTTCTTGCATGCACACCGCCTAGGGAGGGAGGGCAGTCTGAAGCAAGATGGCTTTCCTCCTCCACAGGCAATTCTGGAGAGACTTGGCTGTGAGTCAACACTGCTGTATCTGGGGAGGCGAAGGCTTTGTCCAATGAAGGAGGAGATTTGTAAAGGGGGGGTCTTGGCAACATACTGCAGAATTCTCTGCAAGCACCTTCATAGTTCTGGCAAATCCCCTTCAGTCTTTGAAACCCAGCTCAGATTTTACCTGCTTCCTTCTTCATCAACACTCCTTCTGAATAAATCCTGACTTCTGTTCCTTGCATAGGCTTTTCATCCTCAGGAAATGCATGTTTCCCTGTCTGCCGCCCCAGCAGATAGTGAGGAGAGTGTAGGCCTGTATTTCAGAAACTACAACAGTGTCTAGCCCACACTGGCTAGTTAATCAATGGACAATGTACTGAATTAAATGGGATTGACTCGTGAAGGAGACAGCTACAAGGTTATAAAAGAAGGCTGGAGTTTAATCGCCAGTAAGGATGGCAGAGAGGTACTCATATCAGGTCCCTCTCCTCTCACTTCACTTGGGAACCAGCTGAAACCCAAGAGTCCCAGATTAAAGCAAAACAAGGCTCTCCTGCTTGGAATAATCAAAGCAGAGCAGGAAGACTGTCACTTGTAAATAACCAGGAGGCTGATGGAGCTGAGAGGCAGAAGTAAAACCTAGAGGGAAGGAGAGAAAGTTAAACAGCTTCGGGCCTCTGCACCATACCTGACAATTGTCACTTAGATTCCAACATGAAAAATGACAGAAAAACAAGCACACCAACATATGCACATACAGCCGCTGAAGAAGCAGTCAAGCGTCCCCAGAGACAACACACACACACACACACACACACACACACACACACAAAATGAATAAAAATGGACACAGGAAAAGACAATCTGAAAATTATAGAGCACTGTTATATGTAAATGAAACACCTATGCATTTCTGTCTTTATTTATCCCCAGACAGCAATCAACCCTCATTCACCTTCCAGAAACCTCTGGCAAGAACAGTAGTTTGGATTGCAGGTCCCACCACATCTCCTTCGTCCTTTGTCCCCAGTCTAGCATGGTCTTCTCTTTTCCTGTTTCTTAGCAGCTCCCACGTATAAATGCTTAAGCACAGCACGGCATGTATGTGTGTATTTATAAGGGCTTCCCTGGTGGCTCAGACAGTAAAGAATCCACCTGCAATGTGGGACACCTGGGTTTGATCCCTGGGTTGGGAAGATCCCCTGAAGGAAGGCACGGCAACCCACTCCAATATTCTTGCCTGGAGAATCCCCATGGACAGAGGAGCCCGGCGGGTTGCAGTATCGTCCACGGGGTGGTAAAGAGCCACTTAGCACAGCACAGCGGCTCCCAGCCAGAGGGAGAAATGTGAGAACATCCCTGACTGTGGCCAGCAGGGGGCAGTGCTCCACAAGAAACAACCAGAACCGGCTTAAAGAAACCTGCTTTCAGTGAAGAAACAGGGAAGAGGAGGAGCAAGAGGTCCAACGGACACAGCGTTCTGATCATATTCCCAGACCCGGGGCTCCCTCCTTTTCAGCTTCCTCAGCACCCACTCCCTCTTCTCCTCAGCTGCAATGTCTCCATGCTCACTTTAGCAGATGGCAGACTTTGGCTCTACTCAACTTTCCAGAGAAGCCTGAGCTAAGGGATCCCACTCTCTAGTGCCTCCCGCCCAAGTCTCTTGTCCCCTCCTAGTCTATCATGGTTTCCAAGATGGTCAGGACTCCTGAGTTTTTGGCTGGACTCCTGACTGATGCCCAGGAACCCACACAGGGAGCTTGATTCCAAGGCCACTTCTTGGAGGAGCCATGCATCCTCACTGGCACCAAGGGCACAGCTGGTCTGGTGGCCCCTTCTCTTCTCTGGCCTGGCACATGGTACAGTGCACAAACTGGGCAGCAGTACAGGCTGGCCCTCTTACTTACTGCCCCTGAGGTGTCCTAAGTGAGCACTCACCATGCTAAGCACTGCCAGGACGATCTCATTTAATCTTCCTAACTAACATCCCTCTGTTGTTGTTCAGGGGCCAAGTCGTGTCCGACTCTTTTCAACCCCATGGACTGCAGCATGCCAGGCTTCCCTATCCCTCACCATCTCCCGGAGTTTGCCCAAGTTCGTGTCCATTGAATCAGTGATGATTCAGCATCCCTGCGAGGCAGGTCTTACCTTCCCATGCTGCAGGTGAGGAAGCTGAGGAGCAGGGAGGAATGTGCTTTGCTTGTTATGGCACAAAGCATAAAAGCTGAGGATGGGGCTAGGACGCAGGGCGTTCTCTCCCCTCCGGCACAACGCTGCTGGTGCTGCTGTGGCCCACACCGCCTCCCTTCTCCCCAGCTCCCTCTCTGCTCTCTTCCCTCTTCTCTCTGGCAAACTAGCATTCAGGGATTGTGACCTTCCTGTCAGCTTCTTTCTCCTGCCTCCAGTCCTCACTCAATCAGGTTTCAAGAGCTTATGGAAAGGACAGAAGAAAGCAAGAGTCAGAAAGAGAAGGCAAAGCAGGCCAGCACCGCACTGGGAAGGAAGGAGGGTGAGTGAAAGAGGGAGAGGAGCCCGGTGCCCAGATGAAAGGGGCACAGGCAGGGTCTCCATTGTGTGGGCACAAAGGGGCCATATGCCTGGCAGCCTACACAGTGTGTGTGTGTGTGTGTGTGTGTGTGTGTGTGTGTGTGTGGGAGGGGAGGAGGGGAGGAGTGGCTAAGAGGTCCCCTTCAGCCTCTGAAACCCCTGAGGCCCTGCTGTCTGTCACTAGGGGTGGAGTTTACTGATAAAAGGGCAGAGGGGAGTAATTATGACAGACAGCTCGGGAGGGTCAAGGTTGGAGTCACCCGGGATATGGAAGAGGACTTGGAAAGCTGAAAGGGGCAGGGCTTGATGGGAAGGGGTAAGACCCATTCGCCAGGTGCCTCCAAACCACCCCTGCCCACCCACTGGCCTCACGTGCTGCATTTTGGAGGTTGTGAAATGAGGACCCCCCAGATGCTTCCTCTACTAACCTTCCGTTCCTCCTTGCTCCCTGAATGTTAGCCCTGGAGTGCTCTCTCTCCTCCCATCCAGGGACTTCTACCTCCCTGACAGTCTCCTCTCCCAGGGCCTGGTCCCCTGCTCCCTTCCCCCTCCCCTCCCCACCTCCTTCATCTCCAGTCCCGTGGAGCAGAGCAGCAGCCGAGGCCAATTGATTATCTGAAGAAATTCGGAGCTCGCAGTAGAACAGCTGCAGCTGCCCCCTCTCACCACCTCCAGGCCCTCAGGGATCCTTGAGGGGAGGGGCCGAGTAACCCCTTCTGCTTTCCAGCGGGACACAGTGTTGAGAGACAGGCAGGGCGCTCAGGGGACTGAGGTTGCTGTGCAGGGGAAAGCACAACGCCCTCGGGGCCAGGAATGGAAGACACCGGTTCTAAATCCACCATCACTTTTGCATTTTACCTGCTTTTTAGACAAGGGTATTGGAGTCAGCAAATTCAGTTTTCCCTTCCAGGCCCCTTGTAGTCCTCAGATTCTCCCTGGTCTCTGTTCAGCCCTCCCTCTTGCCGGGCTCCAGGCAGAGCACATTTCATCTAAACCAGATGGGAAGGGAAAATGTCAGCCTCTTCCTCTATGCGAGTTCCTCCCTGTGTCTCAAACTGCTCCTGCTCCTGCTGAATGACATCAGCCATTCCCATCAGAGATGACAACAGCACCTATCAGGTGCTGAAGGACATCCCAGCATTTTCCACCCAGTGTTGGGACCTTATGGTTGAAAAGGATCTTCAAGTTTACCTAGCCAGTGTTTCATCTCTGCAGGAATGGCTCACTGGTAATTCTGCCTATTTGGACTCCTTCTCCTTGCGGCAGGCACTCCCACTGCTGGACAGCTCCAGATGTTGCAAAGTTTTTTGGAGTTAAAAATCTGTTTCCTGTCACTTCCACCTGCTAGTCTTCATTCTGCCTCCGGGGGCCTCATAGAATGTCTGTTTTTGTTTTTCTTTCAGTATTTGAAGATGGGTATCCTGCTGTCCCTAAGTCCACACTTGTAAAGGGCTTCCCTGGTGGCTCAAACGGTAAAGAATCTGCCGGCAGTGCATGAGACCTGGATTGTTCAATAAATTCAATCCCTGGGTTGGGAAGATCCCTTGGAGAAGGAAGCGGCTACCTACTCCAGTACTCTTGCCTGGAAAACTCCATGGACAGAGGAGCCTGGCGGGCTGCAGTCCATGGGGTCGCCAAAGTGGACACGACTGAGCAACATCCACTTTTTATATACTTGTAAAGACACATATCCTGCGTGTTTCACCTGTTCTTTCTGTGAAGTTATTTCAGGCTTCACAGAAGTCAAGTGTGTGGTGCCTTCTTGACCACACAACTCTGAATACTCTCTAGTTTATCGAAGTTCCTGTTAAAATAGGAGTCCATAGAGCAGCACCTGGCAGGCTGGATCATTTCAGAGAAGCAGAGAGGTCCTGGCAGTATAGGACACAGAAAAATCTGGGTGTGAACTTCCTCTCTTCCCCTAACTAGCTTTGTGACTTTGGGCAAGGCTCTCTTCCTCTCTGGACTCTAGTTCCCTCACCTATAAGGTAGCTTCAGAGCTGCTCCCAGGACCCCCTGCTATTCCTTCAGCTCCCCTTTGCATCCCTGCCCTATTTCCCTCTTAGTCCCGGGGGCTCCACTGTGTTCTTTCCTGGCATCCAAAAGCTGAGGAACACAAATGGGCCAAGAACTGTGACCGCGAGGAATTTTGACCCAGCTCAGAGGCGATAATGATCCATAGCCATGGCATGAATTGTTGCCTGGCCCAGCAGCAGGGGCCCACAGACACGCGTTTGACATGGGTTTCACTCGGACACTCAGCTCCTTCTCTGATCCACAGAGAGCAGAAGCAGAAGCACATCAGGAGAGTCAGGAAGTGTCCCTGGATGGGTATCAAGGTGGAGGTACTCCACTCTAGGTGGAGGAGTCTGGGACCTGCTACACATCCCCCTACACACTGTGGCAGCCCTCTTCTCTCTTTTTTCATTTTCCCACCATAATGAGCTCTCATGACCCCATAAGAAGTCTTCAAAGCTTGGGACCCTCAATGCCTGCCCCACCATAACCTGCAACCCAGCGTCCCAACCCAGTCGAATGACCCACAGCCATACCAGTACTAGAATGAGGTCACTTTAATTTGTCCTTGTATATGAAATCAGAATTTCAACAGGAGGGACTCACACGCGGGACACAGACCCCTGAGGGCCCACTGTTGGGGAGGGGTTCTTAGGAAGAACTGAGGATTGTGGGGGAGGGTTGGAAAGAGAAAAGAAGCAGGCAGGACTGGGGTGGGATTGTCTGGGGATGAAGGGAGCTGAAGAAGGATCCGGGAGTGCTGGCAGGGTAAAGCGGGTATCATCCCGAGGATGAGGGCATCAGGACAGACGGGTTCTTGGAGGGGAGATGGGTGTGGTGAGGGAAAGGGATCCCCCACACACCTGGAGTTGCAGAAGGAACAAGAAAGGGAAGGGAATAACCAGGGAGGAAGCAAGAGAGGCCAGGCGAGGGCTGCCGGGAGCCTCCTCGCTCTACCCCAAAGTGCACGACTCGGCAATAAATAGTAATATTTATAAATAAATAAGTAAATAAATAGATGAATAAATAAATACGTAAATAAATAATATCCTTGTAGAGCTAGGAGTCTGGTGTGAGGGAGGTGGAACATGGGAAGTGTGGGAGCACATCTCTTCTACACAGGTTCTCTGGCCCTTCATTCTGTCACTGACCCCAGCTGGTGAGCAGGTGGGCTCAGCAACGTGGGGGGAGGGCCGGGACAAGAGGGCCTCAAGGTGGGGTGGGGTAGGGGTCTCTCCCCTGCTAAAGGCAGCTTAAGGAAAGAGAAAAAAATACAATAAACAAGTCCTGGAGCAGAAGAGCTGAGCTTTCCCAGAGAGCAATAATGGGGCATAACCCCTGCACCCGACAGAGAAACCAGTGTGGGCTTCTCACTTCTTTGTGGTGGGCGGGGAAGGAGGAAGCAGACATGAGATTCAGCCCACCCACTGCCGGGGCCTTTTGCAGATACTCTGGGCTGAGTTTGGGGACATGCTCCCCTACCCCAAGATCTAGGTTTCCCTTTCTCTAGCTGCACACAAGGAAGAAGCAAATTGGGATGGTTGGGTGGAAGGGGAAGGGAGAGGGCCAAATAGCTCAGAGAGGGCAAGGCACTCACTACCAAGTAAGAACCGAGGTCTGTATATGCTAAGCCTCAGGAAAGACACAGAAAACAGGGAGTTTTCCCACAGTTCCCAGCTACTGAGATGCCCCTCAGAGGAGTTAACTCCCGGAGCCCCCGCCTCCCAGGGCTAGACTGAGATGCTTAAGAAAAAGCCCACCCCACTCTAACTCCAGCCTTCCCCCTTCCTGTTCTCATGCCCCCTCCCTCCTATGGGCAGGAGAAGCTGGAACGGGGTAGAAAGAGGGTGGAGGCCTGGGGTCTGGGGAAGGGAGGGGGTAAGTCTCTGAAAATTTGGGACTAGGAGTAGAAGAGGCAGTGGCCCATGAGCAAGTCAAGACTATACCCACCATCCCAGCAAACATTTCTAACCAGCTGGGCCCCGACCGCTAACCGTGGAAGGTACCCACGAGAGGAGCCCTCTGGGTGCCTGGGTGAGGCAAAGAAAGTCGCCTTCATGACCCACCAGTGGGCACTCTGCCTGGGCCCGGGGCCTGTGGGTACATGCCATGCCGAGGTACAGGGGCTAAGGAAGGAGAGGCCGTTGCCTGGGTGAGGTCAAAGAAAGTCGCCTTCATGACCCACCAGTGGGCACTCTGCCTGGGCCCGGGGCCTGTGGGTACATGCCATGCCGAGGTACAGGGGCTAAGGAAGGAGAGGCCGTTCTAAGCAGTGAGCGGGTGAGACGGGACCCCAGCGAGGCCCGAGGGAGACGGGTGAACCCAGCGGGGAGGCAGGCCGTGTTCACACGTCCAGCACGTGGTTCAGGTAGGAGATGTAGCAGATGGCCAGGCGCAGGATCTCAATCTTGGAAAGCTTCTTGTCGGGGGGCAGCGTGGGCAGCAGCTTGCGCAGCTCGGCGAAGGCCAAGTTGAAGGCTTCCACACGGATCCGCTCCCGCGTGGCATGGGCCGTGCGGTACTTGGCTGTGGCGCGCCGCCGGCGCCGACGCTCCTCGCGGCTCAAGTGCTGCAGATCTTTCCGGCCCGGCTCTCCGGGTTCCAGGCCCCGGGCCGGGCCCCCTCTCGGCCCCCCGGGCCCCGCCCCGTCAGGGCCCGCCCCGCCCCCACAGTCGCTGATTGCATGTAGAGGCCAATAAGTTGCCCAAGGAACATAGCCTGTCTCTTATACACATCTGTGGCGGGAGGGGCAGGAAGGGCCTGGGGTGGGGAGGTCTGCCACTGAGCTCCGGAAGGCAGAGCCACTTCAGGGTTCCATGGTCAGGGTTCTGGTCGGGAGTCTGGAAGAAAGAAGGGGAAATGAATAAGATCAGAGGCAGGAAGGAGGGGACAGCTCAGAGATGCGGAGCCAGGAGGAAGGTTTAAGACGGGCTGGGACGGGGAAGGTACTGTAAGCTCGGGGAAAGGACAGCAGGAACATGGGGAGGATTGGGGGTGGGGGGTGGGGCGCAAGAGAGAGGAGCAGGTGGCCACAGTGTAAAGAAGTAAGAGGAAAGCTGGAAAGAAGGGTAGAGACCCAGAAAGTCAGCAACTGGAAAGGAGGAGAACCCATGAGAAGAATACAGGGCAGGATAAAGCTAAACCAGAGGATTAAAGACCTACATGTAGGACCTAACGCTGTAGCTCCTAGCAGCAAACGCAGGGGAGAAACTTCATGACATTGGACTTGGCAATGATTTCTCACATGACACCAAAAGAACAAGTAACAAAAGCAGAAATAGACAAATGGGACTACATCAAACTTAAAGTCGCCTGTGCATCAAAGGACACAATCAGCAGACTGAAAGGGCAACAGGAGAGAATATTTGCAAATAATATGGATGATAAAGGATTAATATCCAGAGTATTATAAAGAACTCCCACAGTTCAATGAAAAAAAACTTGACCAAGAAATGGGCAAAGGACTTGAAGACATTTCTCCTAAGATGATATACAAATGGCCAGCAAACATAAGAAAAGATTATCAACATCACTAATCATCAGAGAAATGCAAATCAAAATCACAATGAGATGTAACCTCACACTTGTTAGGATGATTATTGTCACACACACACACACACACACACATAACAGGATAGGGAGACATTGGGACACTTTGCCCTATTGGTGGGATTGTAAAATGGTGCAACTGTTATGGAAAGAGTATGCAGTTTCCTTTAAAAATTAAAAATAGAAGTACCACATGATCTCACAATCCCACTTCTGTGTATATGTCCAAGAGAATGGAAATCAGGATCTTGAAGAGATGTCTGCACCCCCGTGTTCACTGTAGCATTATTCACAATAACCAAAATATGGAAACAACCCAAACACCCACCAAAAGATGCACGGATTAAAACACGTGGCATATACTCACAATGGAATATTATTCAGCCTTAAAAGGGAAGAAAATTCTATCACCAGTGCTACAGTATGGAAGAATCTTGAGGACATTATGCTGAGTGAAATGAATCAGTTGCAAAAATACCAATATCATATGATTCCACTTCTATGATGTATCTAAGTAGTTAGCAGAAAGTAGAATGATGCTTCAGAGTCTGAGGCCAGGAGTAGGGGAGGTATTGCTCAAAAGTTACAGAGTTTCAGGTTTCCAAGATAAAAAAGTTCCGGAGCTCTGTTTCACAACAACGTGAATATACTTAACATTACTGAACCATACACTTAAACTTTCTAATTTTATGTTATGTGGTTTTTATCACAAAAAAAAATGTTTAATAATTAAAAGGACAGAGGACTGAGCAAGACTGGAGCCACAGCTCCAAGAGAGATGGGCTATGGCTCTAAACCTCTCCCAGTTGTGAGGGGAACATTGCAAGCCTTGACCCTGCCACCCCCTCCCTCCCAGGGCCCCTCTCCACCCTGGCTGCTTCTGGATGTGTGTGTGGAGGGGTACGGGTGATAAACACACAGATTGCCCTTTGTAGAGTGGACTGGGGCATATGGAGCTCAGCACTGCTACCCAGCTCAGTCCTTCCCAGCCCCCAAACCCCACACAACAGGACCAGAGCAGACATCAGATCCTACCACCCTGACCACTAGAATCAGGGGGACGTAGCTCCTTTGGCAACGGTCCCCCTGCCCAGGACAGCCCCTTCCTCCAGCTCTGTCATCAACACCCACGACCTTGCTGTTCCCTGGCCCTTTTAGCAACTGTGCAAGGAAGACTGGGAAAAGGGAATGTAATCAGCTCTCCATTCCACATCCTCCCTCAGCTCAAAGGCAGTTCAGAGATGGTCTGCAGAGGAGGATGGGGATAGCTTTGGGGGACCTCTGTTTGGGGTTTGGCTAGGGTTTGCTTGTCTCTGGGAGCAGAGGAGGTCAGGGAGAGGCAGCTGGAACATGGGCCGGGAAAGGCTGAGGAAAGGGCTTCGCTCTGGGGGAATGTCAAGCCGAAACAGCGGATCACTCATTGTGGGCTCTGTGGACTTAACTTCCAGAAACAGAAGCACAGAGGCTCCTTCGCCATCACCGTCTCCCCTTCCTTGCCAGCCTGAGTTCTCCTGCCTGAAGCAGACCTTCACAGGGGTCAGGACTCCCCAGCCTTGCTCCGCCCCACCGTGCAGAAAAGAGGCTCAACTAAGTTGTTCACTAACAGTAAGCTGTGAGGGTTGAGGGGTGTGAGATCATCACCATCTGATGCATGTACACACACAACCATAACACAAAACAGAAGGAGATGAGGGCTGAAATTTAGGACACACTCCACACTCCAGGATTCAAAGGAACAGGAAAGAATGCATGGCGACGGCGCAGGAGGCCCTGAGGTCAGCGCCCCCCAGTATGTCTTCAGTGCTGCAGCCCCCCACTCCCACGCTCCAGGAATTCAGTGCCGGGTTCTCCACATCGGTCACAGCCCGGTTCCCCCTCTCCCTGGCCCCCACATTCCTTCATCCCTGATCACTTTACCCTTCCTTCCCCCAGCCCACTCCATCTGCTCCCAATCTGACCCCAGTCCCATTGCCACCTGCCCCTCTATCCTCCCCAACTCCAATCTGCACAGCAGCGTCTATTTACCCATCAAGTCAGTCCTCGCCCCAAAATCCACTTCTGCTCTCAGAGTTCCAGGCTCCGAAGATCTGCAGTTCCAAGCATCCGGGGAAGGACTTCCTGCCCCGCTTCTGCCATCCCCAGCCCCACTGGGAATGATAGGCACAAAGAGTCCAAGGGGAGAAGTGGGTAGGAGGGAGGTCCAGGGATGCAGGGAGACACGGCACGAGACAGAACTAGAAGAAGGCTCTGGGAGGGGACTTGAGCCAGAGAGCGGGAGGGACACGCCCAGCCTTCCCAGCCCGTGGTTCCCCCTTTACCTAGGAGGACCCTGTGAGGGGATCCAAACTGGCGGGACAGGGGGCCAGCGCTGACAGCCCCAGTCTCCTCTGGCTGCTCAGAGCTCATCCATCTGCAAAGTTACTGACCAGCTTTCTAGACCTCTCCAGGGCAGCGTGGCATGGCTGTACAGGCTCCGGGGCAGATGAGAGGGGTACACATGTTGGGAATTAGAGGGCCCAGGTGGAGGTGGTGAGCTTAGCCAGGTACTGGGGCCACCCACACTCACATGCACACACACACTCACAGACACACACCTGAGCTGGCCCAGCCCTATGTATATATATGGAGATACGCACACACACCCCCAGCTCTCCATTGGCTGGCCCAGCCCCCCTTTCTCATCAATATTAAACAGTCAGGCCAGGCAGCCATTGGCAGAGAGATCTGGGAACCCCCCTGGGAGCTGGGGGCGGGGGCTGGCCCTGGGTGGATCACAGATGAACCCCCTCAGTCTCTCACACCAGAGACGGCAGGGACAGAGGCCCCTGGCAAGCCAGGTTAAACCATGGTCCCATTCGGAGTCCCAGCTGGCCTGTGATAGCCCCTTCCCCTGTCTCCTTTTCCCTGGGAGAAAGACTCCCCAGGGTCCTAACAGGAAAGTCCAGAAAGGAGCAAGTAGACAGCACCGAAGCATGGAAGAGGACCCTAGAGCCCTTAGCCTCGCCGAGCTCTCATTCTTCGTAAAGCTGGCTCCCACCAGCCCCCTTGCCAGGCTACCTGTGGCTACTGTTCAGACCCCTGCCCTCATCACCCCTGAGACTCACCGCACCCTCTTATCCCAGCCCCCAGCCTCCCACCTACCCCATCACCAGAGGAGGAGTGGGGTCAGATGCCTGACGCAGATCCCACAAAGAGTTTTTCTAGTCGGACCCACTGGGAATTGGGGACTCTCAGGAGGAAAGAGGTAAGGCTAAAAGGAGCAGAGCACAGGAGTGCCGAGAGAGGAGGAACCGGGGTGGGGAGGACATTGGGGGAGGAGGGCAGGGCACCCAGGCAGGCGCCAAGCATGCTGGGGCATCAGATGAGCAATGCAGAAAACCAGCTATAAAATAATATGCAAATGGGCATTGATTAAGTTCACATCAATAGCTCAGCTGCCTCCAGTCTGCGTGTGCATGTGTGTGCGTATCTGAGGGTGTGTGTGTGTGTGAGATGAAGGGTGGCAGGGGCAGAGAGCAAGGGGAGCATCACAGAGAGGCAGTAGGCTTTGCTTCAGGACCTAAAGTTCTCTTCCCCACTCAGCTGTTGGGCGTCTTCCCTGAACCTTTGTGAGGATCCAGAAATGAGCCATGGCTGGGAAGACTGCAGAGACTGTACGCTACAGGGAAGAAAGCTCTGTCGGCTGTGTGACTTTGGACAAGTAACAACCTCTTGAGCCTCAGTCATGTCCAACTCTTAGCGACCCTCTGGACTGTAGCCAGCCAGGCTCCTCTGTCCACGGAATTTTCCAGGTGAGAATCCTGGAGTGGGTTGCGATTTCCTTCTACAGGGGATCTTCCCGACCCAGGGATTGAACCCACATTACTGGCATCCCCTGCATTGGCAAGTGGATTCTTTACCACTAGCACCACCTGGGAAACCCTCTTAAACCTCAACCTTTCTTTTCTGTAAAATGGGATTAACTATAGCTGCCGCTTAGGTTGCCAGGGAGATTAAGTAAGATAATGCATGTCATGGGCCTGGACCTTAGTAGGCGCACAGCCTACCTTCAGGCTTCTGGAAGCACCTGCCATTTCCCCGTTGCTGATCAACCTCTTCTGGGCTTTCTCCAGGGTAAGGCATTCCCAAAGGGGAGTCCTGTAATTCTTTCCCAAGCTTCCCCACCCCTCCCCACTCCCAGGTCTGGGAGGTGCCAAATCCCACCTGGGCAGGCCCAGACAGGTGCCCAGGCGCCAGCAGATGGGCTGAGCTGGAGGAGAAAGGAGGTTTGAGGAGGGGGGCTGGGGGGCAGGGGATCAGGTGGCATCTCAGTTCTTGCATCATCATTGCCATGGTGCTGATTAAAAACCAATCTCTACCTAATGAGCCCCCAGCAACAACAATCCTACCTCCCCCACCCTCCTGCCTTCCACCCCATCCAAGGAAATTGGGTGACTAAGAGATTCAGGAAAGAGTGCCATGGAGGAGAGGGAAGATGCAGAACAACTGGGAAATGGAAAGGAAACAGAGGAAAGGAAGCGGGAGACATGGGGAGACACTGAGACAGGGAAACGATGAGAAAACAGCGTCATCAGGGCACAGACACGGGAAAGAGGCAGGGGAGTGGGAAGACTCCTGATGGGGAGAAGGAGGGGTAGGGGGACAGAAATGTGGGGAGAGACCTGAAAAGAGGAGACGGTTAGGGAGACACAGAGCTGGGTGAACTGCGGATGTGGAGAATACACAGATATTCAGGGACGGACAGAAGCTGATGCTGGGACAGTGTCCTGAGGGCCTCTGAGACAGCATGGAGATACACAAGACACAAGGGAGGCAGAACGCAGAGGGTTGTGAGGAAACAAAAAAATGAGTGGAGACGGGGAGACAGGACAAATAGAGCGAGAGTGAGGACGTTGCTGGCATGGTGAGGCCTGGCTTCAAGGGTGAGCTGGCGAGAAGAGCCGCAGCAGAGCCTGGAAGGACCCTAGAGGCAGAAAGGAACGGTGCTAGGGTGGAGATGGAGGCAGAAACCGAATCCTGCTCCCAGCCTCCCGCCTTGTGGGCAGTGTGGCTCAGATACGGTGGCTCTGCAAACTCCATCCCTGCAGCACCCGCCCAGGCTGTGCCCAGCGCGAGCTGAGGGCTGAGGGTACAAAGGGGCGAGAGAGTGCTCTAGGACCACCTCTGCCTCCCCTGCTGTCCTTCCAGGATCCTGGGCTTTGGAGCCTCCAGCCCCAGTCTTCACTCAGAGATCAGTTCCTGTTCCTTGGGACAGCAGCTAAGAAGAACATAAGCATGTGATAAGGAGGGCTTCCCAGGTGGCACCAGTGGTAAAGAACCCACCTGCCAATGCCAGAGACACGAGAGACAGGGGTTCGTCGACCCCTGGGTCAGGAAGATCTCCTGGAGAAGGGCACGGCGACCCACTCCAGAATTCTTGCCTGGAGAATCCCACGGGCAGAGGAGCTTGGTGGGCTACAGTCCCCAGGGTCGCAGAGTTGGACATGACTGAAGAGACTTAGCGTGCACACATGCACGAGATGATCATTGTGGTTTATTTGCTAAGTCATGTCCCACTCTTCCGACCCCATGGACTGGAGCCCACCAGGCTCCCCTGCCCGTGGGCTTCTCCAGGCAAGAATACCGGAGTGGGTCGTCGTACCCTCCTCCAGGGGATCTTCCAGGCCTAGGGATCAAAGTCAGGTCTCCTGTGCTGCGGGCAGATTCTCTACCGGCTGAGCCACCACGTGGTGATGAGGAGCTAAAAACAAGCAGTGGTGGGCAGAGCTATTAATTCTTCTGAGCTTGGGGCCGGCAGATGGGGGTCCGAGTCCTGGTGACCTTGGACACATCATTAACCTTGACTGAACCTACGTTGTCATCTGTGAAAGGGCGACAGTGTCACCTCCCTCATAGGGCTTTTATGCCACTGTGCATGGGGAAGTGTTAGGCACCCCCAAGCCCTTAGGTCATGCACTGTGACTCAAAGTTGGCAAGAAGCTTCTCTGCACATGTATTCGAGGTGTGATGACTGAGGGGGGGTGGGGGCAGCTCGGAGGTCAACCTGGGTTGCCAGTAGCCCCACGCCCTGAGTGGGGAGGAGAACCCTGGGAGTTGTATAAGGGCCTTTGCTGAGTGGGGGGGCAGGAGGTTGGGGATGGGGGAGGGAGGGTGTGTGGCTC